>JBBGZY010002593.1:0-246640 GCA_037952925.1 Lithobates clamitans | reverse complement strand
CCTGGGAGCAGGCAGGCAATACAAACCACACACACACCGCTGGAGGGGAGATTCATTCCAGAAATAACAGGAATCAGGGAAAGAGAGAGAGAAGAGAACATGAGAGAAAAGAGAGAGAAAGAGAGAGAAGAGAAGAGAAGAGAAGAGAAGAGAAGAGAAGAGAAGAGAAGAGAAGAGAAGAGAAGAGAAGAGAAGGGAAGGGAAGGGAAGGGAAGGGAAGGGAAGGGAAGGGAAGGGAGAGAGGAGAGAGAGAAGAGAAGAGAGGAGAAGAGAAGAGAAGAGAAGAGAAGAGAAGAGAAGAGAAGAGAAGGGAAGGGAAGGGAAGGGAAGGGAAGGGAAGGGAGAGAGGAGAGAGAGAAGAGAGGAGAAGAGAGGAGAAGAGAGGAGAAGAGAGGAGAGGAGAGGAGAGGAGAGGAGAGGAGAGAGAGAAGAGAAGAGAAGAGAAGAGAAGAGAAGAGAAGAGAAGAGAAGAGAAGAGAAGAGAAGAGAAGAGGATAGAGAGAGAGACAGAGAAGAGAAATGAGAAAGAATGAAGAGAAGAGAACATGAGAAAAATAGAAGAGAGGGATAGGGAGAGAAAGACAGAGAGAGAGAAGGAGAGAGAAGAGGAAGATAGAGAGAGACGGGAAGTGAGAGAGAGAGAGAGAGAGAGAGAGAGAGAGAGAGAGAGAGAGAGAGAGAGAGAGAGAGAGAGAGAGAGTGAGAGAGAGAGAGAGAGAGAGATAGAGAGAGAGGGGGGAGAGGGAGAGAGGAGAGAGAGAGAAGGAGGAAGGGAAGAGAAGAGAAGAGAAGAGAAGAGAGAGAGAGAAGAGAAGAGAAGAGAAGAGAAGAGAAGGGAAGGGAAGGGAAGGGAAGGGAAGGGAAGGGAAGGGAAGGGAAGGGAAGGGAAGAGAAGAGAAGAGAAGAGAAGAGAAGAGAAGAGAAGAGAAGAGTAAAAGAGAGGAGAGAGAGAGAGAAGAGAAGAGGAAGAGAGAGAGAAAGAAGGAAACAAAGAGAGAAAGAAAGAAAAGGAGATAAAGAATAAGATAGAAAAAAAGAGAGTGAATGAAGAGGAGAGAGAGAATGAAAGAGAAATGGAAAGAGAGAATGGAAGATGGAAAGGAAAGGAGGAAGGAGAGAAGAGACAAGAAGAGAGAGCTAGACAGATAAAAATGGAGAGAGAAGAGAGAGAAAGAAAGAGAAAAAGGGAAAGAGAATGGAAGAGATTAGAAGAGAAGGAGAGTTAGAAAAAGATAAATTGAGCATTGGTGGGGGAGAGAAAAGCCTTATTCTTTACACAAGTTAACAAGTTCAGCTCTGATACCTGCTGTACTCCCTTTATGTCATAAAGTAAAATGTGTATATATATATATATATATATATATATATATATATATATATATATATATATATACAGTACACACACTATATTACCAAAAGTAATTTACACCTGCCTTTACACACACATGAACTTTAATGGTATCCCAGTCTTAGTCCGTAGGGTTCAATATTGAGTTGGCCCACCCTTTGCTGCTATAACAGCTTCAACTCTTCTGGGAAGGCTGTTCACAAGGTTCAGGAGTGTGTCTGCAGGAATGTTTGACCATTCTTCCAGAAGCGCATTTGTGAGGTCAGGCACTGATGTTGGACAAGAAGGCCTGGCTCGCAGTCTCCGCTCTAATTCACCCCAAAGGTGTTCTACCAGGTTGAGGTCAGGACTCTGTGCAGGCTAGTCAAGTTCCTCCACCCCAAACTCGCTCATCTATGTCTTTATGGACCTTGATTTGTGCACTGGTGCACAGTCCTGTCAGTGGACCAACACCAGCAGATGACACGGCTCCCCAAATCATCACGGACTGTGGAAAATTTTGCATTTCATTTAGAAATCGCGGTCCCAGAGTCTGGAGGAAGAGTGGAGAGGCACAGAATCAAAGTTGCATGAGGTCCAGTGTGAAGTTTCCACAGTCAGTGATGATTTGGGGAGTCATGTCATCTGCTGGTGTTGGTCCTCTGTGCTTTATCAAGTCCAAAGTCAACGCAGCCCTCTAGCAGGAAATTCTAGAGCACTTCATGCTTCCATCTGCTGACCAGATTTATGGAGATGTTGATTTATTTTTCCAGCAGCACTTGGCGCCTCCCAAACTGCCAAAAGTACCAATACCTGGTCACATGATCATGGTATCACTGTGCTTGATTGGCCAGCAAACTCACCTGACCTAAACCCCATAGAGAATCTGTGGAGGAAGATGAGAGACACCAGACCCAACAATGAGATGATCTGAAGGCCGCTATCAAAGCAACCTGGACTTCCATAACACCTCAGCAGTGTCACAGGCTGATCACCTCCATGCCACGCCGCATTGATGCCGTAATTCATGCAAAAGGAGCCCCGACCAAGTATTGAGTTCATAATATACTGTACATGGACAGACTTCTCAGTAAGCAAACATTTCTGTATTAAAAATCTTTTTTTTTTGGTCTTATGTAATATTCTGATTTTCTGAGATACTGAATTTTGGGTTGTCCCTAGCTGTAAGCCATAATCATCAAAATTAAAGGAAAAAAATGCTTGAAATATATCACTGTGTGTGCAACGCACCGATATAAAATATATGAGTTTCACTTTTTGAATTAAATTACTGTAATAAATTAACTTTTTGATGATATTCTAATTGTATGAGATGCACCTGTATACTGTATATGTTTTTTCCTTACAGGTACACTTATAATAAGTCTTATCTCTAAGTACTGTAATGTCTCCTAAACTTGCACCATTTAGGAGATATATTGAGATCAGCTGCAGCTGATGAGGTCACCTGACATTACGGATGCATGTGCAGTATGCTCTGCATTTATGGCACGTTGAGTGTGCAATGAATACAGAGAATTAATAAAAAATGTTTAAAAAAATAGACAAAAAGCAGGAGAAAAACAGCTTAGGGGATAAGGGGAAAGAGGAGTTAATAAGGGCTAAATAGGACAAATTAAAGGCTAATGTGGAGTTAAAAAAGAACGCATTTTATGTATGTATGTCTTTATTTAACTTATCAGGCTGCTTTAACTGAAATCATATGCAGATGGCGCAAATCCCTTAGATCTGCAGAGGAGTAAAACAATGTTACCTTTCTTCTGTCTGAATAATGTTTATAAACAATGTTACTATGTATCTCTCTATCTCCTGTTTAAAAAAGTTTGTAAACAATGTTACTTTGTATCTCTATACCTCCTGTCTGATCAATGTTTATAAACAATGTAACTTTGTATCTTTCTATCTCCTGTTTAAAAAAAGTTTGTAAACAATGTTACTTTGTATCTCTGTATCTCCTGTCTAGATCTGCAGAGGAGTAAAACAATGTTACTTTTTTCTTTCTATCTCCTGTCTGCTTAATGTTTATAAACAATGTTACTTTGTATCTCTCTATCTCCTGTCTGCTTAATGTTTATAAACAATGTTACTTTGTATCTCTCTATCTCATGTCTGAACACTGGTTATAAGCAATGTTACTTTGTATCTATCTCCCGTCTGATCAATATTTGTAAACAATGAAACTTTGTATCTCTTCATCTCCTGTCTGTTCAATGTTTGTAAACAATGTTACTTTATATCTCTGCATCTCCTGTCTGATTAATGTTTGCATCTATCTATCTCCTGTCTAAAAATGTATCTCTATCTACTGTCTGATCATTGATTATAAACAATGTTACTTTGTATATCTCTCTCTTCTGTCAGAAGAATGTTTATAGACACCATTACTTTTTATCTCTCTATCTCCCATCTGATCAATGATTATAAACAATGTTACGTTTTATCCCTCGGTCTCCTGTCTGGACAATGTTTATAAACATTACTTTGTATCTTTTTTATCTCCTGTCTGATCAGTGTTTACAAAAAACAGCAGCCCCTGTAATAGCTGTAATTATTTATACAGCAACTCATGCTGTTCTGTCATTTTGACAACTGGCCATTGCCAACAAATGTGAGGTAGGGGAGCAAAAATGGAGCAGAAGGACAGGGTGTGCTACACATCACCTGTTTACTTCAATGAAGTTTTTTTGGGCATGTGTAGCACACCCAGTGTCCATATCCAGTTAAGCATGACCTGACTGTAGCTATTTTCATGGCAGTTTGTACAATCTGTCCAGGAAGATAAGCTTGTTGGGCTCATTTGCCTTATGTGTAGCGTTATTACTTTCAGACTCCATATGAGCACAATGCAATATAAATACAATGTGCAATCATTTTTGCTGTAATTTGGGTGACCCAGAAAAATCCTAGCTTATGTCACCTTAAGCTGGTGCTTGAATACATTATTCTGCAATCTACAGTATTTGAGGACATTATTCAGCCTAGATAGGTACTTGGACAAGATGGTACTCACTGCAGACCAGTGCAGAAATAATACACTAAACAACCAACGCAAAGGCTTAAAGGAGATCACAATCTAATTAAGGCAAGTGCTTAAAAAAGCCACTATTCACCTTATAGAACTGCAGAGAGGAGACATTGTTCAACCCTTAATGAACCCTGAAAAGGCTCACATAAGCTCTACTTGAAATGAATATATAACACAAGAATATTCCACAGCAAATATGCCACATTACTATTATTATACATTTATATAGCTCTGACATATTTTGCAGTGCTGTACAGAGAACACTGAGCCAATCACGTCTCTGCACCAGAGGAGCTCACACTCTAATGTCCCACCACAGTCACACACTATTATTATTATACGTTTACGATGGGTCTTCAAAACATTTCTGCACTTTTATATTTCCATTGGAAACAGTGAGGGCGGGAGGAATAGCAATTAGTTGTGTCCGAGAGTGTCATGTCACTAGTCTGTCTGGCAAGCCAGCTGACCTTGCAGTTTAGTATAAGAGTTGTCATGCTGTGGTGACGATAGCTGTAAAACTTATAAACAAGGTGCAGAAACTTTTTGAAGAAGCCTCGTATATAGCTCTGACATATACCGCAGTGCTGTAAGAGAACACTGAGCCAGCCCCATCAGTCTCTGCACCAGAGGAGCTCCTCCACCAGGTGGTGCTGCTGACTCACTCTGCTTTGCTCTTAGTTGGAGGAAATATCAAGCCTGGGCCTGTCCTGCAGGCTTCTCCCCTAGCCCACATGCAGTGGGTGGGGGGAGACAAAGGTGGAGGCTCTCCAGAGGCACTGAGGCCTACTCCATGTGCTCAAGCTGCAATGGATCCTGGGCCTGTCCCTATGCAAGAGGAGTCCTTACCAATCTTCCAGTGAACAGACTTAGCAGACTGCATTGCTAAGGAGGAACAGAAACTCGCTGTCATGAAAGAAGATCTCAGGAAAAAGAAATCCCTGCACAGTAAGTCTGGAAACAGTAAGAGGGAAGTCTCCAAGCCGAAGTCTCTGGAAGAGGCACTGTAAAAGCAGGAGAAGTTGGTCGCCTCTCTGAAGTAGAGCAGCGGTGTGTTCAGAGAAAAGTGTGAGAATGAGGAAAGATTCCAACAGATGAAGGAAAGTGCCTGTGCTAGTACCAGTCACAAGGTGGATGCCAGAGCAATGGCAACAGTATGGATGGGGGGTAAGGAAGTGGCTTCACATGCTGACCCCAGTACTACCCCTGTCTCAGGATCTGTTTTGTCTGAGTCAGTATCTGCCCCCTCAGTCCCCAGCAGCCTGGGTCATCTCAGGAGGAGGTTGAGGAAAATGGTGGATTTCTGCAGACCATAACAGAAATGGAATCTGCCTTGAGTGGCACCAACTCGTCAGTTGAGGATCATGATAAAGGAGTGCTTGCTGAAAATTTCTTTCAATTTTTCCATCTGGATAGAGAAGAGTCTGGGTTGGTGGAGGTTGTACCAGGGAATCCTAGTGTCTCTGTCCCGTCAGAATCTGTGTCTGTGAGGCCGCCTGTGGTGTCAGTGTCCCCCCAGTCTGTGGTTCCCCAATCAGTGTCAGAAAGTGTGGTTGTCAAGTCTGTGTCTGCACTTATTGTTTCTCCTAGTGTAGTGAAGGCAGTGCAGGGTGCTGGACCAGAATGTATGGTGGTGCCAACCCCTCCTCCTCAGCATGGCAGAAGTGTGGCTGGAGGTCGGCAGACACCGAGGGGTGGAGTGAGGGATGGATTGGATGATGGTGGGAGGTGGGGAGGTGGGAAGGGTATGAGGGTGGCTGGTGCAGAATGCAAGGTGAATGATGTGGGGGGAGGGGTTAACGGGGGGGTTTGGAATCACATCCTGATGGCGATTATATTTCAAAATGTTTCTTAGCCTGGATTGTGCTTAAGTTGAGGTTCGGGGTTTGTAGTCTCTTTTTTGTTGTCATTAAAATATGTTTCTTTCTATGTTATCTTGTCAGGAAACATTTTTTTTTACTTGCTGATGTAAGCACGCTTGTTTTTGTTTAGTTGTTGTTTATTTTTGTGTAAAGTAATTATGTTTTTATTAATGAGCTGTATGTTTGTATGATTTTTTAATAAACAAAAATTCACACTCTAATGTCCCACCACAGTCACACACTATTATACATTTACAGCATATAGCTCTGACATATACTACAGTTCTGTACAAAGAACACTAAGCCAGTCATATCAGTCTCTGTACCAAAGAAGTTTACACTCAAATGTTACACTAATTAAGGTTTCAAAAGATAAGTCTAGTGTGCCTTCCTTACACCCGCGTTGCCCGATACCCAATGCCCGCCTAATAACAGAGCAGGACCATGAATCTGTGTGTGTAAACACACAGATTCACATCCTGTCAGGTGAGAGGAGACCGATCGTTTGTTCCCAGTACAGAGGAACACTGATCGGTCTCCTGCCCTTGTGAGTCCCCTCCCCCTACAGTTAGAATCACTCCCTAGGTAACACACTCAACCCCTTGATCGCCCCCTAGTGTTAACCCCTTCCCTGCCAGGGACATTTATACAGTAATCAGTGCATTTTTATCGCACTGATCGCTGTATAATTGTCAATTGTTCCAAAATAGTGTAAAAAGTGTCCGATGTGTCTGCCGCAATGTCGCAGTCATGATAAAAACTGCAGATCGCTGCCATTACTAGTAAAAAAATAAAAAATAAATAAAAATGCCATAAAACTATTCCCTATTTTGTAGACGCTATAACTTTTGCGCAAACCAATCAATATAAGCTTATTGCGATTTTTTTACCAAAAATTTATAGAAGAATACATATCGGCCTAAACTGAGGAAGAAATTTGTTTTTTTTTTTGTTTTGTTTTTTAAATTGGGATATTTATTATAGCAAAAAGTAAAAAAATATTGTGTTTTTTTTTCAAACTTGTCGCTCTTTTTTTGTTTATAGCGCAAAAAAATAAAAACCGCAGAGGTGATCAAATACCACCAAAAGAAAGCTCTATTTGTGGGGGGGGGGGAGATAAAAATTTCATTTGGGTACAGCGTAGCACGGCCGCGCAATCGTCATTCAAAATGCGACAGCGCTGAAAAATGAAAATTGGCCTGGGCAGGAAAGGGGGTGAAAATGGCCGGTATTGAAGTGGTTAAGGAGCTGAAGCGATAATTGTCTAGAGGTATTAAAAAGCTGCTTCTCTACAACCGGTACTGGTTCTTTTTTAAATATCCTTCGTGCAGATTAATCACGGACAACAATATGTAGATTTCATATTTTTTTTTAATTAAATGTAAGGCAATCCTGACATTTGTTAGTGCTGGATGTGTTTCCGGGAATTTCATTAAGAAATACAGCTTAAAACAAGAGCTTTGCTGGGTTGGGGGGGATGTATGAGGTTGGTGGGTGGGGGGGGTGATGGGTGGGGGGGGGGATATAAAGCAACATCTGCTACCAACACAGTACAAAAAGACATGTTAATGGTCTAATACGAGCTGCTACTGACTCTGCGTGACCTGGTGAAGGACGAGCCGGCGTATCCGACAACTGCTGCTGACAGGTCAATCTGTCCTTGTCCCTGGCAGAATGGTTCGGGGGATTTCCATGCTGCAGAGAAAAACCTGCCAGCCGCAAGAGGTGCGCTGAGAAGCCGCCGCTGACAAGTGAGCGCGGCCTGTTAAACCAAAAAAAAAAAAAAAAAATTGGGAGCAGCCAGTTTTTTTGTTGCAGAAGAACTACTCTTATGTCTTTTCTGCAATCAGACAAACATATCTGCTTGTTCGCAGTCTTCTTTTGAATGTATACTGACCTGCGCATGCAATACATTCTAGGCATGCTGCCAGTGTGCCGGGCATGAAAGACTCCTATGTGCATGTGCGGGGCGTCACAGGATCACGGCCGGCCAATCAACAGGCCGAAAAGCCACCCTGCGGAAGAAGCTGTGGGAAAAGATATCAGTGTCTGAAGAATCCAACATCACTGGAAGAGAGAAGAGTATTCTACGGTCTGTAGTGCGGCTTTAATTTTGTAGCAAGTTCGGATACATATACTGTATGTTTTTTGTTTGTTTTTTTTTTTTGGGGAATATATAGAAAAAAAAACTTTGAAAAATGTAATTTTCCTGTAAATTTTCCCAACCCCATTTGCACACCCCCACAAAAAAAAATAAAATCTATTGATTAACATTCTTTCTCATTAACGTGACTTTTATGTAACATAGCAGAACAGTAAAGCTAAAGGTGTGTTTTATTTAAAGTGGTTGTAAACCCTAAGGCTTGATTCACACTAATGCGTTTTTTGATGCATTTTGCATTTTGCAGAAATGCATGGAGATTTTTTAACATGGGTTCCTATGGAACATGTTCACATCAATGCTTTTTTGTGCCTCTGCGTTTTTTGGAAAGGGTCGGGGACTTTTTTTCATGCAAAATGCAGCATTTTGCATGAAATAGAATTCAATGGACCTGCATCCAAATTGCAAGTACCGCGTTTTTACCGTGTTTTTGCCGCGATTTGCGCTTTGCGTTTCTTTTCTTTTTTTTTACACTGTATATAGCTGGTTGCTAAGCAACCACAGTGTAAAAAGAAAACTGTAAAAAAAACAAAAAAAACGCAGCAAAAACGTGGTAAAAACGCGGAAAAAACACATGTTCAAAAAATGCTCCAGAGTAACATGCATAGATGTGAATGGAGCCTTACACACCACTTTTACCTATAGGTAAGGCTATAATAAAGCCTAACCTGTAGGTACCCTGAATGTCTCCTAAACTTGCACCGTTTAGGAAATATTGACTGTATTAGCATGTGCTGACGTCATCGACACATGCGCACCGATCAAATGGCTCGCCCTTGCCATTTCTTCAGCTGCTTTGCAGTTACCGGTGGCTCCTGCATGCACGCGCGTGAGTGACATCATCGGGGCTTTGGCCAATAACTGTCTTCCCGGAAATAACTTCGGGAAGACATGTCGCCGGCCACAGCAGTGTGCTGAGACCACTGCGGGGGCTTTGATCTAAGGTAAGTATTTTATAATGAGCTGGTATGGTATGCATACGAGCTCATTATGCCTTTATATTGCAGGTTTTTGTTTTTTTGCGGGGTTTACAACCACTTTAAGAGCATATTATATATATATATATATATATATATATATATATATATATATATATATATATATATATTTATATATATATATATATATATATATATATATATATATATATATATATATATATATATATATATATATATATATATATATATATCTATATATAGATCTATATATAGATCTATATATAGATCTATATCTATCTAGATAGATATAGATCTATATATAGATCTATATCTATCTATATAGATCTATATATATACAGTATCCCACAAAAGTAAGTACACCCCTCACATTTTTGTAAATCTTTTCTTCTATCTTTTCATGTGACAACACTGAAGAAATGACACTTTGCTACAATGTAAAGTAGTGAGTGTACAGCTTGTATAACAGTGTAAATTTGCTGCCCCCTCAAAATAACTCAACACACAGCCATTAATGTCTAAACCGCTGGCAACAAAAGTGAGTACACCCCTAAGTCAAAAGGTCCAAATTGGGCCCAAAGTGTCAATATTTTGTGTGGCCACCATTATTTTCCAGCACTGCCTTAACCCTCTTGGGCACAGAGGTCACCAGAGCTTCACAGGTTGTCACTGGAGTCCTCTTCCCCTCCTCCATGACGACATCACGGAGCTGGTGGATGTTGAAAACCTTGCGCTCCTCCACCTTCCGTTTGAGGATGCCAAAAAATGTTCAGGCAGGAGATAGAGAGATACAAAGTAACATTGTTACATTTCTATTTACTGTACTCTGTTTCATTCAGATGAAAGGGATGCACTTGTTTATTTCTATCACTAATAATATTTAAACATATTCTTCATTTTTATTCGTTTTTGTTTTCCTCTGATTGGCTGAGATGGAGATCATGACATCGTCCACCCCCTTCTCCAGCTCAGCCAATGAGAGGAATCCTTGCATTCATTCAGAAAATACAAAGCTTCCTGTGAATGGTTCAGCTCAACTTGATTTTGTTCTGGGAATGGGATTGCAAGTTCCGTCCCACTTCCAGAATACAGCAATGTAAACTGTGTGATACATACAGTTTATACAGGGCTCGTAGTGAGAGCATCTGTTAGCGAAGGTAGTAGTTGGTGACCTAGGTCAGAATGATGTTCCCCTGCCTGAAGCCTTCTGGGATATATGTGCAGTGAGCTTCAACTGGGGGCTAGCTGCTAGGACCTGGAAAAGTCAGACAGCCTTCTGATGATGTCACAATGAAGAAGAGTACAGGAACCAGAGCAGTATTTTTTGGTGGATCATAGAAGGATAGCATTAGATTCGCTGGGCAGGTGAGTATGCCATTTCAGGTCAACTCACCATACCAGGTAAGAAAGGGTTATTATCAACACCACAGCAGGGGTGAATTTTCTCCTTAAGGTAAGTCAAAGTTGTTACTGACAGGCCCATAGTGAAAATTGCTCTGGCCCATACGCGGTGTACAGTTGTGAGAGCTGAAGGGACTAATAAACCTCTAAAGTTGGATATTTTGTTTATTGAATTCCTAGAGCAGTGTTTCTCAAGCAGGGTGCCACAGGGTTCCCCCAGGTTGCCACGAGCATGGGACCCAGTTTGCCCTCTTTCAGCATTATGACTTGCCATAGTGCGGGCAGGCTGGCTGGCTCCCTTCAGGCTTCATAACAACCAATGATGCTCTATGGCTAGGACCCTCAGTGTCATTCATTGCTATGGTGATGATGGCCAGCTTGCTGTCACCATGACTGTATGAATCTGATCCAGGGCCGGCGACATGCAGGGCCACTCCCAACATTTAGAAGAGGATGGAAGTTCGCCACCTCCAGGCCTCCTCCCACCCTCTACCACTTTGCAGAAGCCAAAAAGTAGGGCACAGATGTAAAGAGGAGACTTTCTGATTGGGGGCTTTGTGATGGAGGACTGTGTGATTGGGGGGCTCTGTGACTGGGGGGGGGACTCAAATGTGATGGAAGCTCTGATGTGATGGGGGTTAATGATAAAGGGGTCTTTGATGTATAGGACTGACTCTGATGTGATGAGGAGCTCCCATGTATAGGGGGGCCACTGATGTGTTTAGGGAGACCTCTAATGTGATAGGGGGCCTCTGATGTGAAGATAGGGGCCTGATATGAAGGAGTGACATCTAAAGTGAAGGGGGGGGGGCTTCTGATGTGATGGGAGTTAATGATAAAGGGGTCTTTGATGTATAGGGCTGACTCTGATGTGATGAGGAGCTCCCATGTATAGGGGGGCCACTGATGTATAGAGGGATGTTTAGGGAGACCTCTAATGTGATAGGGGGACCTCTGATGTGAAGAAAGGGGTCTGATATGAAGGAGTGACATCTAAAGTGAAAGGGGGGGGGGGCTTCTGATGTGATGGGGGTTAAGCATAAGGGGTCTTCAATGTAGATGGGCCACTCTGATGTGATGAGGTGCTCTTATGTATAAGGGGGCCACTGACGTAGGAGGGAGCTCTGATGTGAGGGGGGGAATCTTATGTGAAGGGGAGCTGTAAGAGTCCAGGGCTTACTACGCATGCACCAATGGCGTGTTGCCGCAAGAGGAAATCCGTGCCAACTGAGCATGCGCCAAAGACGCCTCAGGGCGCCAACCCACACTTGTGCAGAAGACTTGATGGAAAAGGGCAGGAAAATGCCCAGGACATGCACAGGAAGTGACCTCAACCGATGGAAAAAGTGGGAAAATACCCAGGAGGTGCACAGGAAATTACCTCAACCTGATGGAAAAAGGCGGGAAAATACACAGGAGGCGCACAGGAAGTGACCTCAAACTTCCCTATATAAGCCCAGCCCAGACACTGCCAAATTGCTGGATTATCTTCAGTCCCTCCTTGTTCCTGTGCTATAGTGTGTGATCAGTCTGAACCTGTTGTGACCTGGAAACCTATTTGACTACTCTTGATTGCTGCTTGCCATTGACCTCGGATTTGTACCTTAACCATTCTACTTCTTTGTGCCTTTTGTACTCAGCTGCCAGATTGGAACCGACCCCGGCTTGGATCTCAACCATTCTTCTTCTGATTAACCCTTTTATGCTCCATTGCCAAACTGGACTTGACCTTGGCTCGGATCTCAGACTAAGGTTTGCACGGTGCTCCTCACCTTTGGCACCCATGCCACTCGGTGTCCACCAAGTCTCTGTCCCCATTTCCAGAGGATTTAAGGACGCGAGGTGCAAGGGAGGCCTCCCCAATACTTCGGTCTCACATCAGGTACGTGGCCCTCGTGACAGGAGCTCTGATGTATAGCTAAACCTCTGATGTGATAGGGGGGACTCTGATGTAAAGAGGAGGGCCTGATATGAAAAGGGTGACATCTAAAGTGAAGGGGGGCCTTCTGACATGAAGTTAATTTTATCAAGGTGGTTGTGTGTATCATCCCAGGCTCAGATTTCCCATTGATAAGTAACATTTGCATTTTTACACTTTAGACTGGTTGTTATCCCTCAAGATTTTGCATATTTACAATGGGTTTTACGACAGAAAAAAAAGAGTTAGAAACACTGGGTTAGAGTATCATCCTATTTTTAAACCCCCCCCCCCCCCCCCAAAAAAAAAAAGAATGACAAAAGGCTTCCATCTTATTTTGCCGTCTTTATTCTTCCTGCGGCCTGATTTCCATCATCAAAGATCCACCTAGGAATGTTTGACGTGACCCCGCGTGTTTATCCTGAATCCGAGAACCGAGAACAGGCTGAGAAAATACATTAACTCCTCGTACAAGAGCAGCCCTGTGAACGCTGTCAACAACTGTCACTTACGTTTAGGGCCGGGGGGACCGGAGATGTCGGAGATGCAAAAATGTCCTTTTAGAAGCCGTGTCACATTTAGCGAGACTGAGGTTTGAGTGCTGGGAGGGGCTGGCAGGTGGAACGGCCGGAGCCGTCAGATGCTGAAGGTTGGCAGATAATAGGTCTTCTATGGATTTCTACCTTGTGTCTCCGTTGTCAGAGAATTATTGCAGAACTCCGACTCTACAACACGAGGCGGCCTATTTATAAACAGTCCAGATCGCTGTTTCTCCATTCTTTTTCAGAGGAAATATGGGTTCCTTCTGCATTGCCTACTCGCTTTAGATATTAGGTGATTTAAAACCCACCAATGTACAAATTAGGTGGTGCTGCAGACCTTAGCACTAATCATTGCTGCTCTGTGTATTTTCTTTGCATTCTGTCCCACAAGAACCTCTCTTCCCTGCGTCCTGTTTCCTGGTGGCTCCATCCCCATAGAGCCCTGGTACCTAACCTGCGGGCCAAGTGCTGCATGCGGCCCTTTGGTATAGGATGTGCAGCCCTCAGACCTCAGCAGTCTGTAGTAGGAACATTGATTAGGGTAATAGCCCATCCATTGTGGGCGCACGGGCGCCGCCTCCCCTATCCACCACTGCCGCTCTCCCTATCCATGCGTCCGGCCCCTTTCAGGACACCGGGCACATGAATTCCTATGGGGGGGGGGGGTTTGAAGCACCTGATTAGAGCCAGAGGCTGTAATAGGCTTCAAAATAGGGTGAGCTCAGGACGCAGAGCATTACATCAGGAGCCCACACAAGTGTGTTTTGCAACAGCAAATGAATATTCCCAGCCAATCGGGAAGTGGGTCTGATACCCGTCCCCAGGTTGGCTGCAAGGACAGGCAATCCTATTGGACGCTTAGGAGGAGAGGCACAGCGGAAGCGAGGAGAAGACACATGAGCCGTCTTCCCATGCCCGCCGCAGCCTGATGTTTTCGCCGATACCCCCGATCCCCGCCACTGCCTGATGTCCCCATCGCTGCCCGGTGTGTGCACACTGATCCCCGATGTGCCCACCGCTGCCCGACCCCTGCCTCCCCCCCCTTTTACCTATATTTAGTTGCCTTCAAAGTCCCAACCCTCTTTGGAGGACCTCTTGTTACATAGTAGGTGAGGTTGAAAAAAAGACACAAGTCCATCAAGTCCAACCTATGTGAGTGATTATATATGCAGTGGATTGCTGTCTCCCAGGGGCATACTTTAATATTCGAATTCTGAATATACAGCAATATGCTGTTAGGCTATATATAGCCAAAAAAAAAAAAAAAAAACATTTTTCTAGAAAAAAAACAAAAACGATTTGAAAATGTGTGAGAAAAATGAAAATACTGTGTTGGATGCGAATTGAATAAAAAATGTCAGTTTTTATTTTTTTGTGATATGTACGTGGTTGAGTGGAGTGTTAATGTGGCTGAGTAAATGACAGACATAAGTATGGAAATATATCTAAGAAATTTTTTTTTGGATACGTACTGTATTTGTTGTGTAAAACTGAAAAATTAAGAAAATAAAAATTATATATAAAAAAAAAAAAAACAGTCACATGTCATCCATTGAGGGTTTACATCTATTCTCACTATACACACACCTTTAGGTCGCAGGCGGTTTTCTGCGGTTAAAAGCGTTCACACTAAGCGCTGTAACCAATCACAGGACGGACACAAGAAATTCGCCTTCTCCCCTGGCTTAGCACTGAATTTTGTGTTGCTTTGGCAGCGGCTGTGACCACGTCTCCGTCAGAAATGTCAGTTCAGCGCATAAAACAAAACCGGATTTGTGTGCAGCGAATGGTGTCAGCTGTTCGAATCGCTGGCGGTCCTCTAATTACTCACTCTTGTTTTGACACAAACATTCTGATTGAGAACATAAACACTCTGAATGTGTGTAAATTGTGAATGGCGAGAACGCGGGAGATCCGGGGAAAAAAACCTCAGCATGGAGGAAATTGGCGTAATGCGCCGCACTCTGCCTGTTCCTTGGACAACCGCGTCTTCCAGTCCCAGAATCCATCCGGAGAGATATGGAAAACGTGAGCGGCGAAAAGAAGAAGCAACTAAGCTGATATTTATCGTTTATGAAAAAAAAAAAAAAAAAAAAGTAAAAAAAAAAAAAAATTAAATAAAATAAAATGGGACAGAGAATTCCGCCTGCAATTCCAGATTGCGTTAAAATCATGGCAAATTGGCAAATGCACATTTGGGGGGGTTCATTCATCCTTAACCTCTTCAGCCCCGGAAGGTTCAACCCCCCCCCCCTTCCTGACCAGGCCATTTTTTGGGGGAGACGGCACTGCGTCGCTTTAACTGACCATTGTGCGGCCGTGCGACGCTGTACCCAAATAAAATTGATGTCCTTTTTCCCCCACAAATAGAGCTTTCTTTTGGTGGTATTTGATCACCTCCGCGGTTTTTATTTTTTGCGCTATAAACAAAAAAAAAAAGAGCTCCAATTTTGAAAAAAAAAAAAAACAATGTTTTTTTTTACTTTCTGCTATAAAACACATCCAATACTAAATAGATAAATCCAATAAATAAACATAACATCTAATACAATAATAAATAAAAAATGTAAAAAAAAATATTAATTTCTTCATCAGTTTAGCCCAATATGTATTCTGCTACATATTTTTGATAAAGAAAAAATAACCTCTGCGGTTTTTATTTTTTGCGCTATAAACAAAAAAAGAGCGACAATTTTGAAAAAAACTATTTTTTTTTTACTTTTTGCTATAAAACACATCCAATAATAAATAGATAAATCCAATAAATAAACATAACATCTAATAAAATAAGAAATAAAAAATTTTAAAAAAATCTAATTTCTTAAAACAAAACAAAAGAACAATATTTTTTTTACTTTCTGCTATAAACACATCCAATAATAAATAAATAAATCCAATAATTAAACATAACATCCAAAAATAATAAATGTAAAAAAAAAAAAAAAAAATCTAACTTCTTTAAAAAAAAAAACAATATTTTTTTTACTTTCTGCTATAAAACACATCCAATAATAAATAGATAAATCCAATAAATAAACATAACATCTAATAAAATAATAAATAAAAAATGTTAAAAAAAAATCAAATTTCTTAAAACAAAACAAAAGAACAATATTTTTTTACTTTCTGCCATAAAACACATCCAATAATAAATACATAAATCCAATAATTAAACATAACATCCAAAAATAATAAATGTAAAAAAAAATAAAAAGAAAATCTAACTTCTTTAAAAAAAAAACAATATTTTTTTTTACTTTCTGCTATAAAACACATCCAATAATTAATAAATAAATCCAATAAATAAACATAACATCTAATAAAATAATAAATAAAAATGTTTAAAAAAAATCTAATTTCTTAAAAAAAAACAAAAGAACAATATTTTTTTACCTTCTGCTATAAAAAACATCCAATAATAAATAAATACATCCAATAATTAAACATAACATCCAAAAATAATAAATGTAAAAAAAAAAAACTAACTTCTTTAAAAAAAAACAATATTTTTTTACTTTCTGCTATAAAACACATCCAATAATAAATAAATAAATCCAATAAATAAACATAACATCCAATAAAATAATACATTAAAAAATGTAAAAAAAAAATTCAATTTCTTCATCAGTTTAGGCCAATATGTATTCTCCTACATATTTTTGGTAAAAAAAATAATAAAATCTCAATAAGCATAATAATGATTGGTTTTGCGTTATAGCAATGCAAAAAAAGTTATAGTATCTACAAACTATGGGAAAGATTTATGGACTTTTGGTAATGTTTAGCGGGACCGTGACATTGCGGCGGACAAATCTGACCCCAAATGACACTTTTTCGGGGTCCGGTGACATTATTACATTGACCAGTGCTAAAAAAAGTACTGATCAATGTATAAATGACACTGGCAGGGAAGGGGTTAACACTAGGGGACGATCAAGGTTTTTTTTTTTTTTTTAATTGTTATAACTAGTAATTTTTTTTTTTTTTATCACATTTTATTGAGGTTTTAACATAACAACAAGATACAACAATTAATAACCCTTGTCTCATATCTATTATTAACATACACATTTACACATTATATCCTCTTTATATACGGTAACTATCTCAAATGATTTTCCCATAAACAACAAAACAAAACAAAAACAAAAAAAGGGGAGAAAAAACCTCACACCTAAGAGGCCATTCATTATTCTATTCTTCCTATTGCCAATACCTCATAAAATCATATTATTATATTGTACAAGGATTGAACTAACTCCAACTAAACCCCAACTTCAACCTAAACAGTCCCCCTACCTCAACTTTATATCATTCCATAATATGTATTCTGCTACATATTTTTGGTAAAAAAAAAAAATCCCAAAAAGCGTATATTGATTGTTTTGTGCAAAAGTTATAGCGTCTACAAACTATGGGATAGATTTACGGACTTTACTTTTTTTTAATCGTTTTTACTAGTAATGGTGGCGAACAGCGATTTTTAATGGGACTGCGACATTGCGTTGGATAAATGTCACACTAAGTGGCACTCTTTGGAGACCAGTGACACCAATACAGCGATCAGTGCTAAAAAAAAAATGCACTGTCACTGTATAAATGACACTGGCAGGGAAGGGGTTAAAATCAGGGGCGATCAAAGGGTTAAGTGTGCTCTTAGGGAACGATTTCTAACTGTGTGGGGGATGGGCTGACTGGAGGAAGAGAGACAAACGTGTTCCTGATTAGCAGGAAGACAAGTAGACGTGTGCAATTAGTTTAGTTCCCAATTAGTTTTCAAAACAAGTTTTGACAAATTCGTTAATTCGGAAATTAATTCGGGAATTTTGACTTAGCGAAAACCCGTTTAACGGATTTTTCCGAAAATTCAAAAAATTCGGAAATTCGAAAATCCAAAAATAAAGAACAAAAATTTAAAAGAACGAAAATCGGAAAACCCAAAATATTTGAAACTCTGAAAAAAAGACGAATAACAACTTAACTATTACTAACTGTTAAATTATAGGTATTGGAATTTCCTTTCAAATATGGCTGTTAGTGAAGGTAACGAATACAAATTTATCCGAAATCACAAATGCGACATCTAAACGACGGGAATGTAACAAATTAATAATAATACATAATAATAATAATAATAATAATAATAAAAAGTTTTTATTATTATTATTTATTATGAATTTGTTCCATTATATTTGTTTAGATGCGAAATTGCTTATTTCGGATCATTTGGAAATTGGGTTAAATTTGTATTTGTTACGTTGACTAACAGCTAAATTTGAAAGGAAATTCCAATACCGCTAATTTAATAGTTAGTAATAGTTAGGTTATTATTAGTTAGTTCTTATTTCAAATTTTGAATTTTCAGGTTTTTGGATCTTCGAAATTGCGAATTTCCGAATCCCGAATTTCCAAATTCCGAATTTTTAAATTTCCGAATTTCTACATTTCTGAATTTACGAGTTTATGAATTTACGAATTTTCGAACATTAGAATTTACGAATTTTCGAACTTTAGAATTTACGAATTTTCGAACATTAGAATTTACGAAAATTAGAATTTACGAATATTTGGAAAAAATTGTTAAAAGGGTTTTCGTTAATTCTGATATTTCCGAATCCACAAATTTATCTAAATTCTTTAATAAACTAATTTGGAATGAAACAAACTGCACATGTCTTCACCATTTATGCTCCAGAAAATATACATGAAAGGCAGAGGGCTTTCCATTACGAGTGATCTGGGCTTTTATGGGGCTCCCAAAGTGTCCTGCTCCTTCTTGTAACAAATGGCCCCCCGGAAGCGATGTGTATAACATCACTACAGGGGCCACAGCCCATTCCTCAGCTAGTGTAGCTAAGGATACAGCTAATCAATCTGGAGAGGAGACACTGGGGGGTCAATTAAAGAGGACCCATCACCTGACCATGATATCACATAGGGGGCTTTTTAAAGCTACAAAAAAAGTTAAAAGTGTAAAAAATGTACTTACTTTATTTGATAAATATCGGGCAACATAAAAAAACCTGCAACTAACACCACTTTATTCTCCAGAAAATATATACTTTTTTTTGGGAGGAGGGGTATACAGTAATTTCTAGCCAAAAAATGCAGATTTTCACATGCGTGCAAAAAAATGACAAGATTGCCTCAGCAGGCATGTGGTTAACTTTACTGAAATTGTATTTCAAGTCTGCTGGAGGATTCAGGAAAACACGATCGTTATCTTTCCCTTTGCACTCTAAGCAGGCGGCCGCCATGCAGGAGATACACTTGTCTGTCATTTTTTTACTATCTGGGACACAGAACTTCTCTGTCAACTTCTATCAGTCTGAGCGTCACTCGGCCAGCCCTGGGACTCCGTTCTGTTGCCTCCTGTCAGGCAAACAAGTTGAGCGCACGGAAGATGTCATGATAACGCCGGTCCCCGAAGAGGCAGGGATACTTTCAATCCATCAGTAACAAGTTGCCAGGTTCTGCAACGAGGGGAAACGGTTCATTAGGAAGCCAGCGATTGAAATGATAAAGTCAACTCTTAATTATGAGTCTGCACCACCCAGGAGCATTACGGGGCAGGTAATGACCCTCTGCAAGAGATATCATCTACGAACGGAGGCCATCAATGTACAGAAACAAACCATTACCATTAGGCTCGCAATGTTATCTGCTCAGCCATGTGTCTCTGAACAGGCGTTAAAGGCAAGCAGACACTTAAAAAAAAAAAAGATAATAAATATAATTGTAAAGCCATTTTGCAATTTAAAGCTGAATTTTAGGAATTTGGCCAGTTTGTAAAAAGTACAGCGAAGGCACGCTATGAGTTAAGTCCAACTAGGTGCACGACATCTCCTGGACTTCTCTCTATTATTTACATTTGACAGGTTTATTGCTCTGCTGGAGAAAGAAACTCCGGGATCTGAGAGGAGAGAAGCACTAGAGCAGCTATGCCAACCCCCTCCCCTCTACTGTCCATTCACAGAAGCCTTTGTATTTTGTGGGTGTGTTCATATAATACCAAGCCCTTTGTGATTGGACAGAAGAAGGGGAGGGGCATGCATAGTAGCTTCAGTAACAAGGGTCAGTGTCGGGCTTCCGCAAATAGCGATAGCTGCCTTAGTTGGGAGCACTATATATCTTTATATCCCTAGATGGATCACCGGCAGGAGTAAGGAGGTCCTGCTCCCTCTATATAGAGCTTTATATCACTAGTGAGGTCACCAGCAGGAGTAAGGAGGTCCTGATTCCTCTATATAGATCTTTATATCACTAGAGGGATTACCAGCAGGAGAAAGAAGGTCCTGATTCCCCTATATAGATCTTTATATCACTAGAGGGGTCACCAGCAGGAGGAAGGAGGTCCTGATTCCTCTATAAAGATCTTTATATCACTAGAGGGGTCACCGGCAGGAGGAAGAAGGTCTCGATTCCTCTATATAGATCTTTATTTCGCTAGATGGATCACCAGCAGGAGTAAGGAGGTCCTGATTCCTCTATAGCTGGGGTCTCAAACTGGTGGTCCTCCAGCTGTTGCAGAACTACAATTCCCATGAGTCATTGCAAGGCTGGCAGTTACAAACATGACTCCCATAGGCAGAGGCATGATGGGACTTGTAGTTCCGCAATGGCAGGAGGGCCACCAGTTTGAGACCACTGCTCTATATAGATCTTTATGTTGCTAGAGGGATCACCAGCAGGAGGAAGGAGGTCCCGATTCCTCTATATAGATCTTTATATCACTAGAGAGGTCACCAGGAGGAGGAGGGAGGTCCTGATATATAGATCTTTATATCTTAGAAGAATCACCAGCAGGAGAAAGGAGGTCCTAATTTATATATATATATATATAGTCTGGAGGAAAGAAGTGAAAGCAGAGACATGGCGGAAACCTTTAAACACATGAAGGGTGTGAATAATGTTCAAGAGGCCAAGATTTTCAATATCAAGCGAAGATCAAGAACACAGAGACGAGACCTAAAACTAGAAGGATGAAAGTTCAAAAAATAAAACAAAGGGGAAGACTCAATGCCCACTTGTTTCTTTTTTTTCTGCTGTCACTCTTCTATGATTGTATGTTTGTACATTATCAAAAGTATTGGGACGCCTGCCTTTACATGCAGATGAACTTTAATCGCATCCCAGTCTTTGTCTGTAGGGTTCAATATTAAGTTGGCCCACCCTTTGCAGCTATAACAGCTTCAACTCTTCTGGGAAGGCCGTCTACAAGGTTTAGGAGTGTGTCTATGGGAATGTTTGACCATTCTTCCAGAAGCATATTTGTGAGGTCAGGCACTAATGTTGGATGAGAAGGCCTGGCTCACAGTCTCCATTCTGATTCATCCCAAAACTGTTCTATCGGGTTGAGGTCAGGACTCAGTGTAGGCCAGTCAATTTCATCCACTCCAAACTGGCTCAGCCATGTCTTTATGGACCTTGCTTTGTGCACTGGTGAGCAGTCATGTTGGAACAGGAAGGGACCATCCCCAAACTCTTCCCACAAGGTTGGGAGCATGAAATTTTCCATAATGTCTTGGTATGCTGACACCTTAAGAATCCCCTTCACTGGAACTAAGGGGCCAATCCCATCCCCTGAAAAACAACCCCCACACCATAGTCCTCCCTCCACCAAATGATTTGGACCAGTGAACAAAGCAAAGTCCATAAAGACATGGATGAACGAGTGTGGGGGGTGGAGGAACTTGACTGGCCTCCACAGAGTCCTAAACTTAACCTGATAGAACACCTTGGGGATGAATTAGAGTGGAGACTGCAAGCCAGGCCTTCTTGTCCAACATCAGTGCCTGACCTCACAAATGCTCTTCTGGAAGAATGGTCAAACATTCCCATAGACACACTCCTAAACCTTGTGGACAGACTTCCCTGAAGAGTTGAAGCTGTTATAGCTGCAAAGGGTGGGCCAACTCCATATTGAACCCTACGGACTAAGATTGGGATGGCATTAAGAATGGGCTTGGGCGTGTTCGGATTGTACCCGCCAGGAAGCCGGCACTACACACTTCCAATCATAGCAGCGTGTGTATGTGCAGCTGCGGGCCGGGAAATGGCTCACTGCCTATGATTGGTGGTATGGAGTGACGCCTTCCTGGCGGGTACAATCCGAACACGCCTGAGCCCATTCTTCATGGCATCCCAGTCTTAGTCCATAGGGTTCAATATTGAGTTGGCCCACCCTTTGCAGCTATAACAGCTTCAACTCTTCTGGGAAGGCCGTCCACAAGGTTTAGGAGTGTGTCTATGGGAATGTTTGACCAATTTTCCAAAAGAGCATCTGTGAGGTCAGGCACTGATGTTGGATGGGAAAGCAGAAAAGAGAGGGCGCACCAGCCTTGTGCCTTTATCCTTTGATGCATTGGATAAGAAGTCCTGGCTCACAGTCTCCACTCTAATTCATCCCAGGCGTCCCAATACTTTTGACAATACAGTGTATTTCGCTCAATCAATTTGTATCCTGCAGCTGATGCCTGCATGGACACCTAAGTGATTTGTTATTTGAAATACAAAGGATAATAACAACTAAACAGTTTAATGTAAAACAAAGCATAAAACCCAACATCAACAACCTAAACATAATCACAGGATACAGTCACAGCGACTCACACAAATGTACACATTTCTACCCACTTTATTCTTTACTGCCAGTTTATTAAGCCGAAGCCGATCCTTAGATTACTTCTTTGCAATGCAACATTTAATTTTATGCCGTGATAATGTAATCTTGTTTACAAATGTATCAGCCTTCAGATGGCATCAATGCACCGCTCAGTACTCATTAAACACAGTGTGAGATGTTTAGGAAGTCTATTGCATTGTTTCTTTTTTTTTTCCCCTTTTGAAAGATTTACAATGTAACTGATAATGTTCCAGGAATAACCGTAACAACAAACACTCTATATTTTATCTGAAGGACAACCAAAAGTGTTCTTACAGAAAGATATCCGCAGACATGAACCAATATGGGCAACTTTGCCCCCTCTATTCAGTGGAACGCCAGAGGTTCCGGCTCAGTGAACGATACGGTCGATCATGACATTTGGATCAAATTTCACATAATCAAATGGTTTAATCCAAATCCAAATTTCAGTGTTATTTTTGGCAGTTTTGGATTTCCAAGGGCTGTTCTTGCTTTATATCTGCTTCTGCTGTTGCCCAAGCTTGACTGCCAGGACCACCGGGTCCCCCCTCTTCTATTTTAATATCCCTGGCAGAATTTTTATTGGAAGTGGCTCATGCTGTTTTTTTGGTCTCATCATCTCATCAGACTCCCCAGTAGCTTCCCAAACCATTCTGCATGTTTTTTTTTTTTTTATCAGTTGCTGTTCTTTAATACATGTTAATTTGTGGTCTGTTTTGTATTTCTATTAACATCACTGGTCCGCATTTTTTTTTTTTTTATTCACATATTTATTCACATATCTATCTCTATTAACCACTTCCGGACCGCCCTCCGTCGTTACACGTCGGTGCTTTGCCGCTGAATACCAGGGTTATGGCAGGAGATAGCTGCCATAACCCCGGTATTTTCTGAAGTGCCGGGCAGTCCGCTTTGAGTTAAAAGTGGTCTCCGTGACGCATTCGCCGCAAGATCACTTTTATCAGCGTCAGGAGAGGTGCCCACCCCTCTCCTGCCGCATCCTGGTCATCTCCGACGCTGAAAAAATAAATATAAAAATTTAAAGCACCCCGTCCCTCCAAGCTTGCGCGCAGAAGTGAACGCATACGTAAGTCGCGCCCACATGTTAAAAACATGTGAGGCATCGCCGTGATCGTTATAGCGAGAGCAATAATTCTAGTACAGGACCTCCTCTGTTCCAACCCCTCTCCCGCCGCGTCCTGTTTATCTCCGACGCATACCGGAGCAGTCGGTAGCGGCGGAGACAATCTGATCATTTCCCCTGCTTGGCTCTAATTCGAGTGAGGGAATGATGGCCCCCCCACCTGACTCTGTGCCATTGGATGCCGGCAGGGATGTCAAACGTCACTTCAGCCCAACGGCCTTAAAGGCACAATTTTTTTTTATTGAGAAAAAAAAAGACGACATTTTTTTTTAATTGCTTTTAAGTGTAAATGTGATATCTGAGGTCTTTTTGACCCCAGATATCACATTGAAGAGGTCCGGTCATGCTTTTTTTCTGTTACCGGATTAAGGGATGTTTACATTCCTTCCAATAGGAATAAAAGTGATCCAATTTTTTTTATTTTTAAAAGGATAGTGTAAAAAAAATAAACAAAAATAAAAATAAAATAAATAAGAAAAACAAATTAAAAAAAATTAAAGCACCCCGTCCCTCCGAGCTTGCGCGCAGAAGTAAAAGCATACGTAAGTCGCGCCCACATATTAAAAACGGTGTTCAAACCACACATGTGAGGTATCACTACGACCGTTAGAGTGAGAGCAATAATTCTAGTACAGGACCTCCTCTGTATCTCAAAGCTGGTAACCTGTAGAAATTGTTAGACGTCGCCTATGGAGATTTTTCAGTGCCAAAGTTTGTCGCCATTCCACGAGCGGGCGCAATTTTGCAGCAGGACATGTTGGGTATCAATTTATTCAGCGTAACATAATCTTTCACAATATAGAAAAAAATTGGGCTAACTTACTATGTTCTTATTTTTAAATTCAAAAAAGTATATTTTTTCCCCCAAAAAATTGCGTTTGTAAGACTGCTGCGCAAATACGGTGTAACAAATTATTGCAAAAACTGCCATTTTATTCTCTAGGGTGTCTGAAAAAAAAAGTATAACGTTTGGGGGTTCTAAGTAACTTTCTAGCAAAAAAAAAAAAAAATGATTTTAACTTGTAGACAACAGTTGTCAAAAAATAGTCCTGGTCCTTAAGTGGTTAAATATACCACTTCATTATGGAAGAAAGTAATCTACAGGAATCGCCAACAGCCCAGTTCCTGATTTTCTGTTAGAATCACTCACAAGGAAGCCGAATGCTCAGCAATAAAGCCTATTATGGGGAACAACAAAAATAACTCTTGCAGTGGGCCCACCGACAGCTCCGGTAAGCGGCGGAAACTACCGGGGAGCGGCGGGAGGGGGGTCCCTCTCCTGCCCCCGATAAAAGTTATCTTGCGGCAAATCCCCTTTTGAAGCGGCCCCTTTTATCTGAAAGCGGACCGCCCGGTGTGTAAAAAGATACCGGGGTTGTGGCAGCTATCTGCTGCCATAACACTGGTATTTAACGTCAAGCAGCCACCGTATAATGGCGGCGGGTGTTGCGCAAGTGGTTAAATACCACCAAAATACAACTTATTTTTTACTTCTTAATTGATTTCAATAGATTTCCTAGCAGCAGACAACATCACAGCTTTAACTCATTCTAATTTTTCGAACAACACATAAGCTTATATGATTAACTTTAACCAATTTGACAGCTAGACAAACAATTCTAGCAGGTAAATATTCAGGCGCATGTGTCTATTCATCTTGACATCAGGTCATCACACAGCTTTGGTGAGCTACAAATGGTCTGAGCTATCATTAAGGTCAAGTTTCCTCTGTTCCTCTATCAAAAAATGTTTTCAACTAACGAGGGCCTTTTCTTTTAGGCAAAAGAACAGGTCCAAAATAGCTGAAAGGAACGTTTTTTTTTTTAACCCTCAGCTTTAAAGTCCACTGCGCCAAAAACACTGCCAAAAACCAACTTATTTTTAGCCTTCCTAATAACTTCTCTGCATTTCCCTGCTACAGGCAATATCACTGTTTTAATTTATACTACATTTTAGAGCAATACGCTAACGTACAGGATTCATTTTAACCAATTTAAGAGCTAAACAAGCAATTACAATAGTTAAATATTTAATTACATAGATCTATACATCTCAAAATCAGCACTAACAAGGTCTTCCCACAATGTTGGTAATCAAAAAAGGTTCTCAGCTATCATCATTAATGGGTAAGTAACTCTCAAGCACCATGGATAGTTGAAAGGAACTTCTTTAACCCTTATGCCGCCTACACACAAGCGGACTTTTCGACCGGACTGGTCCGACGGTCTATCCGACGGACTTTCGCCGGACTTCTGGCGGACTTTCCGAACAAACGGACTTGCCTACACACGATCAAACCAAAGTCCGACGGATTTGTACGTTGTGACGTACGACCGGACTAAAATAAGGAAGTTGATAGCCAGTAGCCAATAGCTGCCCTAGCGTCGGTTTTTGTCCGTCGAACTAGCATACAGACGGAGCGGATTTTTCGACCGGACTCGAGTCCGTCGGAAAGATTTGAAACATGTTCCAACTCTAAAGTCCCGTCAGATTTTCGACCGAAAAAGTCAGCTGCAGGTCTGATGAAGCCCACACACGGTCGAACTGTCCGCTGGACTCGATCCGTCGAAAAGTCCGCTCGTGTGTGCTCGGCATTAGAGACAATTTTTAAGTTCAGTGCATCAAAAACACCACAAAAACTTCATTTTGCCTTCCCATTGACTTCAATGAATTTGCTTGCTACAGGCAAACATCACTATTTTAACTCATGCTAATTTTTCAAGCAACACACAAGGATTCACTTAAACCAATCTAATGTCCTGTACACACGAGCGGAATTTCCGTCGGAAAAATCTTGGAAGGTTTTTCCGACGGAATTCCGCTCAAGCTTGGCTTGCATACATACACACGGTCACACAAAAGTTCTCTGAACTTTCGGCCGTCAAGAACACGGTGATGTACAACACTACGACGAGCCGAGAAAATGAAGTTCAATGCTTCCGAGCATGCGTCAAATTGTTTCCGAGCATTGCGTGTTTTTTTTTTGTGCGTCAGAATTGCATACAGACGAATGGAATTTCCGCCAAGAACTTTTTCCATCGGAAAAATAGAGAACCAGCTCTCAATCTTTTGCTGGCGGAAATTCAGACAGAAAAAGTTGGATGGAGCATACACACGGTCGGAATTTCCGACCAAAAGCTCCCATCACACTTTTTTTGATGGAAATTCCGCTCGTGTGTACGGGGCATTAGAGGTAGACAAAAAAATTCTGTTGGGTAAATATTCAATTATATGGATGTATTTAATAGCAGGGGATGAGTGGTGAAATTTCCGGGGCATTTAGCTTTTCTTCTCCCCCCCAAAAAGCTAAATTTCATTCCTCCTTCTATGGTTGAGCATTCTTGCTCAGGACTTTTTTTTTGGTGTCAAAGTCAGTAGTGGCAAATTTTTGTTTAATTTCACTGATGGTAAAGCTGGTTTTGCAGAAATGTTTCCACTCTCCTCTACTCATCAGTCTTAAAAAGGAGGAGGAAAGAAGGACATAATAATTTTGGTCCAAAAAGGGGCAGATAAGAGTGTAGGTTCAGACTTATGCCCCGTACACACGGTCGGATTTTCCGACGGAAAATGTGTGATAGGACCTTGTTGTCGGAAATTCCGACCGTGTGTGGGCTCCATCACACATTTTCCATCGGATTTTCCGACACACAAAGATTGAGAGCAGGCTATAAAATTTTCCGACTACAAAATCCGTTGTCGGAAATTCCGATCGTGTGTACACAAATCCGACGGACAAAGTGCCACGCATGCTCAGAATAAATAAAGAGATGAAAGCTATTGGCCACTGCCCCGTTTATAGTCCCGACGTACGTGTTTTACGTCACCGCGTTCAGAATGATCGGATTTTCCGACAACTTTGTGTGACCGTGTGTATGCAAGACAAGTTTGAGCCAACATCCGTCGGAAAAAATCCTAGGATTTTGTTGTCGGAATGTCCGAACAAAGTCCGACCGTGTGTACGGGGCATTACAGTATAAGATATAGATATATCATAAGGTAATTCAGTTGACAATCAGGACCACATCCCAAGAGAAATGATTCAAGAGACAACAAGATTTTGGGGCTTTAAAGGTGCTGAAACCTCCTCCTGGAATAATAGGTCTTACAACGTGATATTTAAGGCTGGCCATACATGGGTCGAATTTCGAAAAGAATTTTCTTTTGAAAACCAGAAAATTTGTGCATTGGCGCCACCATTGATTTCGAAATTCAGCCAACCAAGCCTTCAATTTCACCTCATGTTGCTACAGAAAAGAATTTTCACGGCTGGGAATCTTCTATCTTTCTTTTTTGATTACATCACACGATTCTCCCATCATTGATTAGAAAATAGCTTGTTTTTCAAAAAATTTCCAACATGTCCGATTTCTCCAATTCGATGGCCGCACGAAAATCGGCTGTTGCTGCAGCCCCACTAATGGCGCGAAATACGAAATTCTTAGATGAGATGAGATGAGATTTTCAAAAGAAAATTCTTTCGAAATTCGACTCAGGTATGGCCAGCCTAAGTTTGCTGCAAAACTATTTTTTTTTAAATGTCTATCTGTATTGGCATAATTTTAACTATTTGTAATCTTAATAAAATTGAATTTTAAATATCATGTTGTAAGATCTATTATTCCAGGAGGAGGTTTCAGCACCTTTAAAGTCCCCAAAATCTTGTTGTCTCTTACAGTATAAGATATGTCAATCTTTCTTACCATGTTTCATGTTACACTCAATATCTAAAGCAGGGATGTCAAACTCAATTTCCTTTTGGGCAACTTCAGCAGCATTATGGATGCCTTCAAAGGGCCTGTTGTATCTGTAAGACTAGATGTCCAGACCACACCACCCCCCTTACATAAGTTGTGAAGAGCCCCCCCACCATAAGTCAATAGTCTCCCACAACCCTTTACTTCACAATGGGCCCTCCTTATCTTGTGCTGCTGCCAGGAGAAGCTGGGGATGGAGCTGGGAAGCAGAAAGTGCAGGGTCTTGAGGACCAGAAGTGGGCTGGAGTCAGCTGCCTGAGTCTTCTGAATGCTGAGACCAGGGGAGGCTGGGACAAGAGGGTTATGTGGCTGCACAGAGAAGCGCAGAATCTGGTGGAGGAGTTCTGTCCTCCTCTCTGCTGCCAACTGCTGTGGTGGTGGTGGGGGGGGGGCAGAGACTACTCTCTCCGTAGATACACAGAGAAGTGCAGGATCTGGTGGAGGAGTCCTGTTCTCTCTACTGTGGACTGCTGAGACAAAGTGGGGGTGGAGACAAAGGGTGGTGCCGCAGCTGCAGGAAAGCTGCGAGGGCCATGAAATGGCCTTGTGGGCTGGATTTGGCCCATGAGCCTTGTGTTTGACACATATGATCTAGGGTGTTACATGAAACATGGTTACAGTCTGCAGCCCCCACCCCCAAACAACCTCTCTCTTCCCTTTCAGGATCTGTGGGCTCTCTCTGCCATCTCCTTTCATTTATTGAATGCAAATCTGTTATTGAGGAGATAATAACTTCTATCTGCCACCAAGGAAGAGGGACTCGTAGTGATGACGTCACCACGCATGTACTCCATTGATGTTTCCATCAGCCCTATACTTTGGTACGGACATGCAGCTGGAGGACCAGTCTTCAGGGTCCTAAGCATTGCACCTGCTGGTTGCAATGCCAAAAATACTAAATGCACATGTATTTATTAAAATAGGTCCATCTATTTATTTGCACAAGATGGACTCTTCTTTAAATCTAGCTGATCTACCAAAAAGTAGACATGTGCTTGACAAAAAAAATTGTTTCGTTTCGTTTTGATTCGTTAATCTAGTTATTTTTTTCGTTAAATTCGGTTGCTTCTTTCAATTCGTTTTCGGAATTCCTATTCCGAGTTTTCGAATTTTCTTCAAATTTACCAATTTTTTTCGATCAAATCAATCAAATCAATACATTTTCGAATCGGTCGAAATGAAAATGTTATATTGTTTTTCGAATTGAATGCAGCAAAGTGAACAAACAAAAGAAAAATCTTCATCTTTCAAAATGATTACAATGACTCTTTAAATCACCTTTGGCGTAACAAAAACAGCAATTATTTCGAAATGGTTCTCTAATAACACACACAGTCTTTGATTTCAGCAATATGTGTAGTGAGAATTCGACAGAAGTTCGATGTAAAATTTTGATTTGAATTTCAGTTGGAATTTCCGAAATTCGGACGAATTTTTGTTACGCTATTCGGAGCATTCGGTAAAATTTGTTTATATTGTAATTCGGGTATTTGAATATATCCGAATCTCCGAACAACGAAAAAATTCATCCGAATATTTATTTGGAAGGAAATGTACCGCACATGTCTGCCAACAAAACTGTTTTGGCATGGATCATACCTTCCACAGGCACACCTGTAGGCTCCCGAGGTCTCTCGTTGGGAAAACTGGAATGGTATCATTTTACAAATCATATATTCTCGGCCTTCATTCAGGATTTGCACCAGGGCACTGTAGCTGTTGTTAAGCGTCTACCAACCAAATTGAAACCAAATTAATGTTTTTTTTTTTTGCAAGCACGGTATTTTCATTTCCACCTCCTGGTTATCCTATAACGCATGTTTGTTTTATCACCGGCGTAGACTGGTGTTTGGTCTGCGTGTTCAGAGTAGCACAGCACTCCGTTGTTTCGGGAATTTAGGTTAATGACAATAATTTCTGTGTTTTCTGATTTCAGCCCAGATCCTGAAAGATAAGCACATGAAAGAACTGCTTATCAGCCCAAAATGATCCTATTTTCAAAGCCAGTTTTATGTGTTGCCTGGAAACAGGAAACGGGGATGCTGAGAGCCGGCATGGAGCCTATCTGCAAGTGACATCCCCGCCGAGAGGAGTGGAGGAAGGGCGAATTCCTGCAACTCGCATCCAACATGCCAAAAACATAGAGAGGTGGACTCATAGAGATACGGGTTTATTTAATCAGACAGAGAGCGATGTGTGCCGCGCGATAACCCACAGCGGGCACTCGGCAATCATCTCCCATTTGTTACATTTTATCATTTATTTCCCAGAATTACGATATATCACTCTGAGTGTTACAATTTATATAGAACCAGCCACATCAGTCCCTGCACCAGAGGAGCTTACACTCTAATGTCCCCCCACAGTCTACTATATATATATATATATATATATATATATATATATATATATATATATATATATATATATATATATACTGCAGTGCTGTACATAGAGCACCGAGCCAGTTACATCATTCTCTGTACCAGAGGAGCTTACACTCTAATGTCCCCCCCCCCCCCACAGTCACACACTATTATTATATTACATTTATATACCTCTGACATATACTGCAGTGCTGTACAGAGAACACTGAGCCAGTCACATAATTCTCTGTACCAGAGGAGCTTACACTCTAATGCCCCCCCCCCACCGTCACACACACTAGTATTATATATCTCTGACATATACTGCAGTGCTGTACAGAGAACACTGAGCCTGTCACATCAGTCTCTTCACCAGAGGAGCTTACACTCTAATGTCCCCCCACAGTCACACACTATTATTATATTGCATTTATATACCTCTGACATATACTGCAGTGCTGTACAGTGAACACTGGGCCAGTGACATAATTCTCTGTACCAGAGGAGCTTACACTCTAATGTCCCCTCCCCCCCCACAGTCACACACACTAGTATTATATATCTCTGACATATACTGCAGTGCTGTACGGAGAATACTGAGCCACTCACATCAGTATCTGCATCAGTGGAGCTTACACTCTAATGTGCTCCCCACCGTTTTTAATTATTATTATTATACATTTATATGGCTCTGACATATACCGCAGTGCTGTACAGAGAACACTGAGCCAATCACATGAGTCTCTATGCCAGAGGAGCTTACACTCTAATGTCCCCCCACAGTCACACACTATTATTATATTGCATTTATATACCTCTGACATATACTGCAGTGCTGTACAGAGAACACTGGGCCAGTGACATAATTCTCTGTACCAAAGGAGCTTACACTCTAATGTCCCCTCCCCCACAGTCACACACTATTATTATTATTATTATACATTTATATGGCTCTGACATATACCGCAGTGCTGTACAGAGATCACTGACCCAGTCACATCAGTCTCTGCACCAGGGGAGCTAACACTCTAATGTCCCCTCCCCCACAGTCACACACTTATATTATTATACATTTATATAGCTCTGACATATACCGCAGTGCTGTACAGAGATCACTGATCCAATCACTTCAGTCTCTGTACCAGAGGAGCTTACACTCTAATGTCTTCTCCCCCACAGCCACACACTATTATTATTATTATTATACATTGATACAGCATTGATACATCGGTCTCTGAACCAGAGGAGCTTACACTCTAATGTCTCCCCACAGTCACACACTATTATTATTATACATTTATATAGCTCTGACATATACCGCCGTACTGTACAGAGATCACCGAGCCAGTCACATCAATCTCTGCACCAGAGGAGCTTACAATCTAATCTCACCTCGCCAAAAGTCACACACTATTATTAGTATTATACATTGATACAGCTCTGACATATACCGCAGTGCTGTACAGAGAACATCAGTTATCACCACCTTGCTTTGAGGACATCCGTTCTGGTAGCAGAGTCACACTGCTAAGACATTGATTATCCTATTCAGGTCTGAGAAACTCAACCAGAGATGTTGAGATTTATAGTGGAGCTTATAGTAACTTTAAAGTCTGCATAAATAAAGTCCTGAAATGTCACTATATACAGCCGCAGTGTATTTTTTCAGAAACGCTCCACAATGAATCAGTGAAAAGCCCCCCTTGAATATCAGACTTTACCAAAGGAGAGATGATGTCATCAGCCTGCTGCAGGCAGGAGGAAGCATTTCCTCAGTCACCCCTCCCCCAGTGATCAGATTGCAACATTCTATCTTTGTAGAAAGTCACAAGGTGAGAGGCTGCAGCAGGGGACTTGGAGAAAGAATGTAGGGAAGGAAGTAGGTAGGTAGAGGAAGGAGGGAAGGAGATGAAGAAAGGAATAAAGGAAGGAAGGAAGGAGGGGAGAAATGAAAGAAGGGAAGGAAGGGAAGGAAAGAAGGGAAGGGAAAAAGGGAAGGAAGGAGGAAAGGAAAGAAGGAAGGAGGGAAGGAGGGAAGGAAGGAAGGAAGGAAGGAAGGAAGGAAGGAAGGAAGGAAGGAAGGAAGGAAGGAAGGAAGGAAGGAAGGAAGGAAGGAAGGAAGGAAGGAGGGAGAGGAAACTAGGGAAGAAGGAAAGAAGTAAGGAAGGAAGGAGAGAGGGAGAAAATGATGCAGGGAAGGAAGGAAGACGATAGAGAAAGGAAGAAAGAAAAGAAAGAAGGAAGGAAGGAAGGAAGGAAGGAAGGAAGGAAGGAAGGAAGGAAGGAAGGAAGGAAGGAAGGAAGGAAGGAAGGAAGGAAGGAAGGAAGGAAGGAAGGAAGGAAGGAAGGAAGGAAGGAAGGAAGGAAGGAAGGAAGGAAGGAAGGAAGGAAAAAAGGAAGGAAGGAAGGAAGGAAGGAAGGAAGGAAGGAAGGAAGGAAGGAAGGAAGGAAGGAAAGGAAGGAAAGGGAGGGAAGGAGGGAGAGAGAGAGAGAAAGAAAGAAAGAAAGAAAGAAAGAAAGAAAGAAAGAAAGAAAGAAAGAAAGAAAGAAAGAAAGAAAGAAAGAAAGAAGAAAGAAAGAAAGAAAGAAAGAAAGAAAGAAAGAAAGAAAGAAAGAAAGAAAGAAAGAAAGAAAGAAAGAAAGAAGAGAAGGAGAGAGGAATAATGGTATGATGGAAGAAAGTGGTGAGGCAGAGCAAACAAGGTGAAAAAGGAAATAAGAAAGGAGGAAGCAGAGGAAGGAAGGACAGTGAGAGAAAGAATGTAGTGAAGGAAGTAGGGAGAGGAAGGAAGGGTAACCAATCAGCTTCTAACCTCAGATTGTTTAATTAAGCTTTCACAATAAAACCTGGAAGCTAATTGGTTTCTATGCAGAGCTGCACCAGATTTTTCTCCTTTTGCTTTTTTCTTCAGTTTTAGTAAATTACCCCCAATGTCTGATGAACATAACGTTAAAAATATATCTGATTATTGGTCAACTTTTTTTTTTTCTTTATTCTTTAACCTGAATCCCGATGTTATATGTACTCTTTTAAATGTCGCTCCCCTTTAATGCGCCGGTCCTGATCCATAATGCATAGGACTCTTCTGTTTCTGGTTGCTGGTTGCGTCCTTCTCTTGTGAGACTTCACATCATCCAGAAAGCCTCTTTTGTGCATAATTAGGTCAGTAGTTACTCTGTGTCGGCTGACAGTGGCTGTCAATGGATGTCATGCTTGAGAGGAGCGGGAATCAGTCAGAAAGCAGCTTGAACACAAACCACCAATGATTTTCCCCCGATGCTCCTTCTTTATTCACCTACCTTGCCGCTAGAAAAATTGATCACACCAGAAAATGGCCATCAGGCAAATCATCCATATTTGTTTTCCAGTTTCTATGCTTTTTTTTGCATTTTTTATTGGGTTTGACCAACAAAATTAAAGCTGTCCCCCTTATCAGCATGCTAAGGACATTTTTCATGACATATCTTATTTTAGAACCAGTGATGTCATCACCGGGTCTCCTGGCTTCTGTAAGCAATGCAGACAAATCATGGCTGGTGGGAGGAGTCAGCAGGGGCCTGTATATGTCTTCCTGAACCCATCACAGCACCCGGCCTCAGTACTCCTCTCAGAATCCCTCAGTCCTGATACAAGCAGTGGGCTAAAGACAGCACGGTGTTGTTGTTTTTTTTTTTTTCTGCTAGATTGGTATTTTGAAGAGTTAGCATATACTCTTCCCGGAGTGCTGGTATTTCCAGTTCTATGGGATTAGTGAGACTGCCATCTCTCTAGACATTGCTTGCAAGTAGTGGGAGGAGTTATGCAAACATTAAAATGCCTTGCTGGGTGGATGTCAGTCTGGGGCAGAGGGTGCTCCATTTGCATGCAGACCACCTTGGATAACTCCCGCAGGAGGAGATTCCCCCTTACTTCCTGTCCTGTCACCTGGACAGGAAATGACAGGAAATGAAGGGACGTCTTCCCAAAATGAACACAAACTAAGGAGAAGTGTTAACCTTTCACCATTCCATCCAAAACTGGAAAAAAAAAAGAATAGAAAAAAAAAAGAAAAAAGAATGGTCTGGAGTTCAACAGTAAAAAGAAAGTTCTGAAAGTACAAAATGTAAAGACAAGGAAAAGGGAAGGAAGAAAAGAGGGAAGGAAGGATGTGGAGGGGGGAGGAAGGAGACAGGATATAAGGAAGGAAGGAGACAGCATAAAGGGAAGGAAGCAAGGAGAAAGGATGTAGGGAGGGAAGGGGAAAGTAAGGGTGTAGGGAAAGAAGGAAGGGGTGGAGGGAGAGAGGGATAAAGGAAGGATGGACGGAAGTAGAGAGAGAGAGAGAGAGAGAGAGAGAAGAAAGAAGGGATGAAGTAAGAAAGGAAGGAAAAAAGGAGAAAGGATGTAGGGAGTGATAAGAAGGAAGGAAGGATGAGAGAGGGATGAGGGGAAGTAGGAAGAAAGGAAAGACGGCAGAAGACAGCAAGAAAAGAGTGAGAGAAAAGCTTTGGCGGAAGGAAGGAAGGAAGGAAGGAAGGAAGGAAGGAAGGAAGGAAGGAAGGGAGGAAGGAAGGGGTGGGGGAGGGGGAGGAGAGACAGGAAGGATGGAAGGAAGCAGAGAGAGAGAGACGATGGGAGAGAAGAGAAAGAAGGGATGAAGGAAGGAAGGAGGGAAGAAAGAAGAAAGGGAGAAAGGATGTAGTTAAGGAAGTAGGGAGTGATAAGAAAGAAGTAGGAAGGAAGGGAAGGGAAGTAGGAAGGAAGGAAGGTAAGGCATGGGATGGGAAGGAAGGAATGATGGCATAAGACAGCATGGAAAAAGAGTGAGGGAAAAGGAGGGAAGGAAGGAAGGAAGGAAGGAAGGAAGGAAGGAAGGAAGGAAGGAAGGAAGGAAGGAAGGAAGGAAGGAAGGAAGGAAGGAAGGAAGGAAGGAAGGAAGGAAGGAAGGAAGGAAGGGAAAAAGGAGTGAGGGAAGGAAGAAAATGCATAGGAGACTGAAGAGAGATAAAGTCTGTAGAGACGGACTGAGGAGGGAGAGAAGCATAGACACATATAGACAGGGATGGAGGACATAGAGTTAGTTGAATGGACGGCAGCAACAGAAATAAACCTGCAGAAATGAAAGTGGCTCTGTCACCATTTCAGTTCCTCCTTGCAGAGCGCCCCCTGGGGGTGAGGAGAGGAGTTGCTCCCTCTGTCTTACATTTGTATTGCGCTATATAATCCAAATTTATTGGATCCCATCTATGATGATTGTACAATACGATCTCCTCTGAGTTGCTCTCATCTCACATCCATTCTTCTGAGCGGTGTTCATTATCATACAGAGTCCCTGTGACATTGCATATCATCTGCACTCTGTATCGCAGTAGATTTGTTTCATTTCTTTTGTTTCAGCATTTATTATCTGTACTACAGTCTCTCCGCTCGGTACACCGGTCTTCATGTATATCATTCTGAATAGCTCCATGCTCTAAATGAACAAAGTTATTGTTTTAAAGGAGGATAGCTGCTACAATGTATGAATGTAACCAATTAAATGTATTATCTCCTTGGAATGTAATGGCCAGGAGAATGTAATAAGCAATGGTCCTGAAAACCCAATAAATGTGTCTGTGCCCACTCCTCATACTGACTAACAAGACAACTTACCCTCAATTCCAGGTTCAGTCTGACACCTCTTATCTGGACAGGAACTGAGTGCTAGAAACATTTTTTTAATAAAATAAATGATGGGGGAGGGGGGTTGCTATACTCATCAGAGCAGATTTAAATGTATGTTTTGGCTGAAGAATGTATTCACAAGTACAGATGTAAAGAGGGAGGGAGAGAGGAAGAAAGGAAGGAAGGAAAGAAAAGAAAAGAAAAGAAAAGAAAAGAAAAGAAAAGAAAAGAAAAGAAAAGAAAAGAAAAAGAAAAGAAAAGAAAAGAAAAGGAAAGAAAGAAAGAAAGAAAGAAAGAAAGGAAGGAAGGAGGGGAGAGAGGAAGGGAGAAAGGAAAGACAGGAGAAAGGAAGGAAGGGAGGGAAGGAGATAAGAAGGAAGGAGGGGAGGAAGGAAAGAAGGAAAGAAGGAAGGAGGAGGAGAAGGAAGGAGGTTCCCGTGAACAGTGATCTCTGTCATGTTCCAGTGAGCCCACCCCCCTTACAGTTAGAACACACCCAGGGAACACACTTAACCCCTTGATCGCCCCCTAGTGTTATACCCTTTCCTGCCAGTGTTATTTTTACATTGATCAGTGCATTTTTATAGCACTGATCAATGTAATAATGTCACTGGTCCCCAAAAGTGTCATTTGGGGGTGAGATTTTTCCACCGCAATGTCACAATCCCGAAAAAAAGCGCAGATTACCGCCATTACCAGTAAAAACAGTAAGAAAAAATATATAATTTGATAAATCCATCCCGTAGTTTGTAGACACAATAACTTTTGCGCAAACCAATCAATATACACCTATTGCAATTTTTTTTTTCCACCAAAAATATGTAGAAGAATATATATCGACCTAAACTGATGACTAATTTTTTTTTATATATATATATATTTTTTGGGATACAGTAAAACCTTGTTTTGAGAGTAACTTGGTTTGAGAGCGTTTTGCAAACCAATCAATATACACCTATTGCAATTTTTTTTTTCACCAAAAATATGTAGAAGAATATATATCGACCTAAACTGATGACTAATTTTTTTTTTTATATATATATATATTTTTTGGGATACAGTAAAACCTTGGTTTGAGAGTAACTTGGTTTGAGAGCGTTTTGCAAAACAAGCAAAATTTTTAAATAAATTTTGACTTGATATACAAGCGATGTCTTGATATTAGAGTAGCGTCATGTCACAACTGAGTATAAAAGAGAAGAGAGGCGTCTCTAAGTGTAGTAATATGGTTACATTTAATGAAGGTACAGCATTTAGAAACATATTGCTACACTTTTAGGTGCCCCTCTTCTCTTTTATACTCTGGAGCTCCTGCTGGATTTTGCTTCTAATCCTCTTGTGGAGGCTTCCATTTGTGGATGGACCTTTTATGGTTACACGACCGGTCACATTGCTATAATCTTTTTATATGAACTATAAACTGAAGGACCTATGAATAAATGGTTGTGGAACGAATCATTTGAGTTTCCATGATTTCTTATGGGGAAATTCGCTTTGATATAAAAGTGCTTTGGATTACAAGCATGTTTCTGGAACGAATTATGCTCGCAACCCAAGGTTTTACTGTATGTATTATAGCAGAAATTGCTGGTCTTTTTTTTTTTTTGTTTATAGCGCAAAAAATAAAAACCACAGAGTTGATCAAATACCACCAAAAGAAAGCTCTATTTGTGGGTAAAAAAGGACTTCAATTTTGTTTGTGTACAACGTCGCACGACCGCGCAATTGTCAGTTAAAGCGACGCAGTGGCGGATCGCAAAAAATGGCCCGGTCATTGAGCAGCCAATTCTTCTGGGGCTGAAGTGGTTAAGCCTACCACCATAAGAGGCAAGGACCATTATATTCCAGAAAATCATTACACGGTTACTCAAAAAAAAAAGCTATTTTTTTTAACTCTTCAATTTAATTAAGTGCTTGATCTCATCACTAGAATGAAAACAAAAAAAAGCTCTTATATATTTTAGAACATATCGGATTAGCTCTTGTTTGATGATCAATTAATCAAACATTGTTCTGTTGCCTTTGTTGGTTTAAAAAGCAATTACTGATCACCGAAATTCAATTAAAGTGGCGGACCATTCGGTTTTAGAAGATGGGTTTCTGACGTCAGACAAAGAAGACTTAGAAATAGAAATGCTGGCCTGTATGTGTATGTATATATATATATATATATGTGTGTATACAGCCTTCAGTGGCTCCACATGCAATGTGATAAACAGGACTGAAAAATTAATTTCAGATGTTTTGATGAAACCTGTTTGTGGATAAAGCGAAGAACGTATTCTATGATTTGTGGGCCGTAATAGTAAAGTCCAATTTTCTGGTTATTCCTAGATTGTAAGCTCTAATGATCAGGGCTCTCTGATTCCTCCTGTATTGAATTGTATTGTAACTGTACTGTCTGCCCTCATGTTGTAAAGCGCTGTGCAAACTGTTGGTGCTATATAAATCCTGTATAATAATAATAATAATAAAGTTAACTACAACTCAGCCTCCCTCCCAAGTGGCACAGTCTTTGTTTATACACAATACACCACAGGTTTACACTTAGATTGTACATACACTATATTACCAAAAGTATTGGGACACCTGCCTTTACACGCACATGAGCTGTAATGGCATCCCAGTCTAATGCCCCGTATACACGGTCGGACTTTGTTCGGACATTCCGACAACAAAATCCTAGGATTTTTTCTGACGGATGTTGGCTCAAACTTGTCTTGCATACACACGGTCACACAAAGTTGTCGGAAAATCAGATCGTTCTGAACGCGGTGACGTAAAACGCGTACGTCGGGACTATAAACGGGGCAGTGGCCAATAGCTTTCATCTCTTTATTTATTCTGAGCATGCGTGGCACTTTGTCCGTCGGATTTGTGTACACACGATCGGAATTTCCGACAACGGATTTTGTTGTCGGAAAATTTTATATCCTGCTCTCAAACTTTGTGTGTCCGAAAATCCGATGGAAAATGTCCGATGGAGCCCACACACGGTCGGAATTTCCGACAACAAGGTCCTATCACACATTTTCCGTCGGAAAATCCAACCGTGTGTACGGGGCATTAGTCCGTAGGGTTCAATACTGAGTTGGCCCACCCTTTGCAGCTATAGCAGCTTCAACTCTTCTGGGAAGGCCGTCCACAAGGTTTAGGAGTGTGTCTATGGGTATGTTTGACCATTCTTCCAGAAGAGCATTTGTAAGGTCAGGCACTGATGTTGGATAAGAAGGCCTGGCTCGCAGTCTCCACTCTAATTCATCCCAAAGATGTTTTATCGGGCTGTGGTCAGGACTCTGTGCAGGCCAGTCAAGTTCCTCCACCCCAAACCTGCTCATCCATGTCTTTATGGACCTTGCTTTGCGCACTGGTCCAAATCATTTGGTGGAGGGGGGATTATGGTGTGGGGTTTTTCTCACAGGTTGGGCTTGGCCCCTTGGTTCCAGTGAAGGGAACTCTTAAGGCGTCAGCATACCAAGACATTTTGGACAATTTCATGCTCCCAACTTTGTGGCAACAGTTTTGGGATGAATTAGAGTGGAGGCCGTAAGCCAGGCCTTCTCGACCAACAACATAACTGCCTGGTACAATAAGTTAATAGTTTACTCTCTGTTTATCTCTTCACCCTGACCCTTTCTGAATGAACTCTGCATATTTGAATTTGGATACACTCATTTCTAGTTCCTGGAGATCCTACGACGGACTTATTAGGAACAATTCACATTAAAGCGGAGTTCCACCCATAAAATTTAAACTTTGCATTATTCAGCAGCATTAAACCTAAGAAACAACATATGGAAAAAATGTTTTGTTTTGTTTTTTTACTCACTTTTTCCTGTCTGTTGCTAAGGGATGCCTTGTGATCTTCCTCTCCCTGGCACCTGACTTCATTTCCCTCGGTGCCCGTGCTCGCTAGTGCTCCTGGGAGATGCTTGTCATCATTTCCCAGGAGTCAGTGGGCAGCACCGAGGGCTTTGTTGCCATCACAACGGGGCGGGCACTTCCGACGCCGACGCCCGTTGTGATGGCAACGTCAGAAGTGTACGGCGCTGTGAGCCGTACATAGTGCGCATGCGCGAGAAATGGAAATTGCCAAGAACGAGCAATATAACATATCTTCCTCTATTTCATCGGCAATCAAGCGGCGATTCATCAGAGAAACGTGAGTGCTATTAATAAGATTAAAAAAAAAAAAAAATATTCATCAAAAAAAAATATTTTAACAGTTGGAACAGTTAGACACTTTAAAGAGTGTCTAAAGACAAAACATTTTGTTGTTAATTTTGGATGGTGTTTTAAAGGAACAGAACCAATATCAGTCCCAGTGACCATTATCACTGGGACTGAAAAACCATTGCACAGAGCAGGTGCTGTAAGTATGACATCTTTGATATGTAAAAAAAAAAAAAAAAAAACATTTACAATCACTTTGAGAACGGTATAATTTAACCACGCTTCCCTAACAAACCCCAACAGATGTTCACGTTAAAATTTCCTTTTTTCTTCACATGCAACTGATGCCCTTGGCCTTTGCACTGTATTTGGAATAAGAAAGTCAATACACCAGATCTATATATGGATCTTGAATACATTTTTACATTTATTAACTAAATTGCCTCCTAGGGCTCTTAAGCAAGTACATCATCCACTGAGTTGCCAGCACCATGGAGAGTGGCAGCACTTTCCATCGTACATTGAGATTTCAGCAGTATGAACAGGGTAAGTACATTCATATTATGTAATGATTTTTGTTTTAGCACCATGGACAGGGGAAATACATTTACATTATATACTGTGTGTAAAGCCTTATTGACAGGGTCAATGCATCATACATACAGTTTTTCAGCACTGTGGATAGAGACATACTCAGCTAAACCAGCTAAGACCATGGACAGCACATTCTGCATGTCGTTTTCAGGACCATGGACAGCACATTCTGCATGATGTTTTCAGGACCATGGACAGCACATTCTGCATGATGTTTTCAGGACCATGGACAGCACATTCTGCATGGTGTTTTCAGGACCATGGACAGCACATTCTGCATGACGTTTTCAGGAACATGGACAGCACATTCTGCATGACGTTTTCAGGAACATGGACAGCACTACACACAGAGCTTTCAGCACCATGGAAAGGGGCATTGAATTGTTCAGAGGGTTTTTTAGCACCATGGGGAGGGACAGCGCAGTATATTAACCACTTTAGCCCCAGAAGGATTTACCCCCTTAACCACTTAAGGACCAAGCCTCTTGTTGTTTACAAGTTAAAAACAGTTTTTATTGCTAGAAAATAACTTAAAACCCCCAAACATTATACTTTTTTTTTCCAACACCCTAGAGAATAAAATGGTGGCAATACTTTCTGTCACATCGTATTTGTGCAGCAGTCTTACAAGCGCACTTTTTTTGGAAAAATTACACTTTTTTGAATTAAAAAATAAGACAACAGTAAAGTTAGCCTAATTTTTTATATTGTAAAAGATAATGTTACACCGAGTAAATTTGTACCCAACATGTCATGCTTCAAAATTGCGCCCGCACATGGAATGGCGACAAACGTCTACCCTTAAAAATCTCCATAGGCGAACTTTAACCTCCCTGGCGGTATGATTATTTCGGATTTTAGGTGCTGAAAGCGGTACAGTTATTTTGCATGGAAATTTGGCGTTTTATATTGTAGGTCTGTAAATCTTAACAATAACACACTTAAATCTGTCCAAACCAGAGTCTAGTAGATATCCCAGGTATGATAAAGTTGAAATACAAAAACATAAATTATAATATAATAAATAAAAATAAATAATAAAAAAAAATTAAAAAAATAGTAATAAAATACATTTCCCCACAATTCACTATCGCTCAATTCTGCAAGTGTTCTAATTTACTATCGCTGTTTTCTAGCTGGTCTAAAGCCACTTTTGACGTAAAGGGACACTTTTTGGTTGCTATGGACAATCTCCAGTTTCCAGGCAGAAAGAACAGTGTATATCATGTAAAACTGCATGCAGGGCACTGGACAAAGCGCTGGGGACAAAAGGGATGTGAAATAATTTCATACAGTACTGTAATCTGTAAGATTACAGTACTGTATGTGTTATGATTTTTACTTTTTTTTTTATTTGCCGCCAGGCTCCGCCCCCGTGCGTCACGACGCTCGCAGGGAACGGAGCCTGGCACAGAGAGGCTTCGGAGGAGGACGGAGCCCTCGGACACTGCGGGTGACATCGCAGGATCCCGGGGACAAGGTAAGTAAGGAGGCACCAGGATCCTGCGATGTAATCCCGAGTGTGGCTCAGGGTTACCGCTAATGGTCCTGAATTTTAACCCCGAGCCACACTCGGGAAAACCGCCAGGGAGGTTAAAAAATTCTACAGGTTACATGTTTTGAGTTACAGTGGAGGTCTAGGGCTAGAATTATTCCTCTCGCTCTATTGATCGCGGCGATACCTCACATGTGTGGTTTGAACACCGTTTTCATATGCAGGCGCTACTCACACATGCGTTTGCTTCTGCACGTGAGCTCGACGGGACGGGGCGCGCTTACAATTTTTTTTCTTATTTATTTTACCTTCTATTTTTTATTGTGACAATGTTCTTTAAAAAAATGGTTTCACTTTTATTCCTATTATAAGAAATGTAAACATCCCTTGAAAAACATGACAGGACCTCTTAAATATGAGATAATGAGATAAAAATAAAAATAATATATAATAAAAATAATAAAAATAAAAAAAAATTGTCATTTAAAAAAAAAAAAGACAGTTTTGACTTTGCTTCCGCCCTGCAATGGTATGGAGATGGGTGGGGGCCTTCTTCCCCTCCTTCGTCTCCATACCCAGGAAAGACAAGGATCCGATCACCTCCGGCACTACTGACGGCTCCGGTAAGTGGCGGAGGGCACCGGAGCACGGCAGGAGGGGGCCCCTCTCGCGCCACCGATAAAAGTGATCTTGCGGCAAATCTGCCACAGAGACCACTGTTATTGGAAACCGGACTGCCCACCAAAGAAGAGGATACCAGGGTTATAGTAGCTGCCATAACAAAGATATCCCTCTTCAAATTTAGGACGTATATCGGCATGCGGCGGTCCGGAAGTGGTTAATGACCAGGCGATTTTTTGCGTTGCTTTAACTGACAATTGTGCGGTCATGTGTAGTTGTACCCAAACGAAATTGATGTCCTTTTTTCCCCACAGTTAGAGCTTTCTTTCTTTTGGTGGTATTTGATCACCTCTGCAGTTTTTATTTTTTACGTTATAATTAAAAAAAGCGAAAATTAAAAAAAAAAAAAAAATGTTACTTTCTGCTGTATAACATTTCCAAAAAATAAAAATAAAATGTTAAAAAAAAAAAATTTATTCATCACTTTAGGCCAATTTGTATTCTGCTACATATTTTTGGCAAAAACAATCCCAATAAGCGTATATTGGTTGGTTTGCGAAAAAGTTAGTGTCTACAAAATAGGGGATAGTGTTGTGGCATTTTTTATTATTTATTTATTTTTAATAGTAATGGCGGGGATCAGTGATTTTTATTGGGACTGCAACATTATGGCGGACAGATTGGACACCTAACGGACATATGTGACACTTTTTTTGGGAACCAGGGACATTATTACAGTGATCAGTGCTAAAAATATGCAATGCTATTGAACTAATGACACTGACAGGGAAAAAGTTACCATCAGGGGCGATCAAGAGGTTAACTGTGTTCACTGAATGTGTGTTCTTACTGTATGGGGGATGGGCTTACTGGCACAACACACGGATTCGTCTTCCTGCATAGCAGAAAGACAGGATCTGTGTGATTTCCCCTGTCAGAATGGAGATTTGCCTTGTTAACACAGGCAGATCCCCATTGTGTCACTGCGGGTGGCTGGCGGACATCTAGTCTGCTGGACCCACTGATTGGCTTCCCCACTGGCAAATGGTTAAATAAAAAGTTGTCAGCACAATGAAGAGGGACAGTGCAGCGTATCCTATAGCCACTTTCAGACCCCCCGATCCCTCCTTTGCACTTCAAAGTATTCAGATCGCCATTTTTGTCGATTCTGAATACTGTATATTTTTTTTAAACCGGCGCCATTGGCAGCCGAGTAAACGGGAAGTCATGATGTCGATTCCGTGTTTACGTTTAGGAGGCTGGAACGAAGCCGCTCACGGCTTTGTTCCAGTCCGTCCCCACCCGCCGGAGGCTACCGATTGGTCATCGGGCCTCCCGATGGAACGGGAGGCACGGTAAGAGCGGTGGGAGGTGTCAGGAGGGGGGGGGCATCCCCTCCCGCTCCTCCGGTATAACAGCCGAGCAGCTTTTAGACGCATCGGTTGTTATACCAGGAAAGCTGATCGCCAGCTCTAAAAGTACATCCACGTACGCTTGGCGGGAAGGTGATATAGAGAGATTTCAGCACCATGGAGAGGTGCAGTGTTCTAAATAGAGAGATTTCAGCACCATGGAGAGGGACAGTGCAGTGTTCTATATAGAGAGATTTCAGCACCATGGAGAGGGACAGTGCAGTGTTCTATATAGAGAGATTTCAGCACCATGAAGAGGGACAGTGCAGTGTTCTATATAGAGCGATTTCAGCACCATGGAGAGGGACAGTGCAGTGTTCTATATAGAGAGATTTCAGCACCATGGAGAGGGACAGTGCAGTGTTCTATATAGAGAGATTTCAGCACCATGGAGAGGGACAGTGCAGTGTTCTATACAGAGAGATTTCAGCACCATGGAGAGGGACCTTGCAGTGTTCTATATAGAGAGATTTCAGCACCATGGAGAGGGACAGTGCAGTGTTCTATATAGAGAGATTTCAGCACCATGGAGAGGGACAGTGCAGTGTTCTATATTGAGAGATTTCAGCACCATGGAGAGGGACAGTGCAGTGTTCTATATAGAGAGATTTCAGCACCATGGAGAGGGACAGTGCAGTGTTTTATATAGAGAGATTTCAGCACCATTGAGAGATACAGTGCAGTATATTATATAGAGATTGTAGAATGTGGTAACTTAAACGCTAATATGAAATAGGTACATAATTAAATGAAAAACAGAAGCAACTATTCCAATGTGTTCTGACAGCACATAATACATAAAAAATAACAAATAATTGTGCGCTACATTTCAAAATGACTAATTGAAATTGGCCTCCAGTAAATAATGTGACAAACTACAATGAAACATGCACAATAAAAACCAACAGACTCTTGATTGCTTTAAAACTTAACAAAATAATACGTGCTCCGTGACAGTCTTTACGGAAAATATGATGATCACCACCACCTCGGTGTGCAATGCCTGCTCACCTCACTATAAGAACCCCCTTGGGTCTAATGACACTTTTCAATAATAAGGCTCAGTTTGTGATCTACTCGCAAATAATCAGGTTCTGGCTAGTGGCTCCAGGTTTGGAAAACTTCTCCACAAACAGCTGGTTCCTTCAGGTTCAATCTCTCAAAGTAAATGAAAACAACATCGTTGCGCTGGATCACGCTAGAAATACTTGCTTTTAGTAGATAAAATTGTGCACTCACATTTGCGCAGTCAAAAAGCGAATTAAAATGATCACAGTTAGCATTGGATTTTTTCCCCCAGAGAAAGTCATGTTACCTTTGACGCAACGTGTCGAGAGGAGCCGGTGACGACACTTCCGGTGTCTCGTTTACCTTGGATGTGTAGTGAGAAGGAGAGCTGTTCCAATGCTAACTGGTCGTTTTAATGCACTTTTTGACTGCGCAAATGTGAGTGCACATATTCTATAGAGAGCTTTCAGCACCATATCTTTAGAGTTATTTCTGCACAATGGAGAGGGGCAGTGTACTATATTATAGAGCTATTAACACCATGGACAGTACAGTCATATTACCCACTGAGCTTTCAGCACCATGGAGAGGAACAGTGTAGTACAGAAGTGGGCAATTAGTATTCCCAAGGGAGCACATTAGAAACTTGGACTGTTGTGGAAAGTCAAATCAATATTTATATATTCTCTTCACTGTCCACTCCCCTGGCGTGTGATGTCACTTCCCTAGCAAGATGGATGTTAAGGCTGACTAGTAGGCACATAAGCTCCACCCTTTACCTGTGAGGTGGAGAGCGGACCTGCCAACACCTCCCCACATGCCCTCACCCACATCATATCCTTGTTGTCCACCTCCCTTGGTCCACCCCCAGTCACTTGCCACTCAGAAAGAACAGAAGTGCGGCTGCTGACACCTTAGTAACCAGCAATAAAAGGTGGAAACACAGCAGCCACCATTTTGTTGACTGGCTGGCCTGGATCCAGGGATATCTAATTTCCCATTGACCTCAGGTGGGCCAGACAGGGACAACCAAAGGGTCTGATGTGGCCCGGCGACCAAAAAACTCAGATTTTTTTACTACAAGTCAGGTGTAGTATATTATACAGAGAAGGTCAGTACATGCACCATGGGGAAGGTCAGTACATTCACATTACACGCTCAGGGGACCCATTTTCTGGTGGTATGGTCCTTAAAAAAGAGTTCATCAGAGCTAAAAATCCCATAGTACTGGCATCCTAAAAAAAAAAAAAAACACTTTTTAAGAAATGTCAATGCCACCCCAGTTGATAACTCTCAGGGACATTTTAACGACAGAAATGCCAGAAATCCAAGCCAAATTTGAATTCAAGCCAGACATCCATCATCGCCTCTCGGTCAACAGGGAGGCCTCGTACCTGATTGTCTGATTTACATATTCACATGCCTATTAAAATTTAGCTCAGTCAATATTACAAGCGCACCCACGTGGCGAATCGCTGTATCGACTGTGAAATGTCATTACGACACGGACCAGAAGCTACCTGCGTGTGCCCTACAAGCGCAGTCCATAACCATCACAATAATCACAACTGTCTAAAATTATTTGGAGGACATAGACGGCGTTTGCACAGCACCTTCCTAAATCAGATTGTCAGAGGTAATATTAAGTGATAAGACCAAAAATGACTCTGTTCAAATTCAAATTTAATATGCAGGATTTGCTTAAATTACTTTCAATCAGACTTTCCTGCATATTTTATTCCCTCGGCGGCTCTGAAAAACCATCTGCCTTTGAAAGGCAAAGAGACGTATGAAAGGAATGGCAGGAGCCGGTGGAAAGTCACAGTCACTTTCGTAATATCCCGTCTTGAAATGACAGCGAATACAATGCCGCTCGCTAATAAGGCTCTATTCTTATTTTAATGCCCAGAGCAGACTTTTGTCGGCAGTAACTTTTGAGGTGACAGCATCTGATGGCTCATGACATTTTTTTTATTTTTTTTATTTTAAAGGTAACCTGTCATGGAAGTGACATGGCATGGACTTGGATAATTGATACCAGGCACCACAAAGGGTTCCCGAAAGATACCAGTGACTTGTCAAGCAATACTCTCCAGCTTTCTTCAGAAGCTCCGTTTTTTCATCCTTTCTTGCATTTGAGTGCTGCTGATCTCCCGTAATTAGGGGGCGAGGTTTGGGTTCGCCATTATCATGGGTTGGCGGTGAAACCCCAGGGATCCGTGAAGTATGCCAGAAATAAAGAGCCACCTTTAATGCAGTGCATAGCTTTTCCCTGGTCATTTGGGTCACATGAGTCAATAATTTGAAGAAACGAATAATCCCGCCCCCTTTCACACCCATGCAGAGCATATTTCTAGTCATTTTGAAGCATTTTTTCCTGGTCATTTTTCAGGTGCATCACAGGCATTTCTTTGAGTGCATCAGACTTCAGGAGTTTGTTTCCTGGACTGGGCAAGGGAATGAGCGCACTCCTATGGGAGCCCTTAAAGTGAAATTGAAGGTTTTTAAAAAAAAAGAAAAATACATGTCATACTAATGCCACGTACACACGATCGCACATTCCGACAACAAAATCCATGTTTTTTTCCCAACTGATGTTGGCTCAAACTTGTCTTGCACATACACATGGTCACGCAAATCTTGTCGGAAATTCCGATCGCCAAGAACGCGGTGATGTACAACACATACAACGAGCCGAGAAAAATGAAGTTCAATAGCCAGTGCGGCTCTTCTGCTTGATTCCGAGCATGCGTGGCACTTTGTGTGTCGGAATTGTGTACACACGATCAGAGTTTCCGACAACGGATTTTGTTGTTGGAAAATTTGAGATCCAGATCACAAATTTTGTTTGGCGGAAATTCCGATGGAAAATGTCTGATGGAGCCCACACACGGTCGGAATTTCCGACAACAAGCTCCCATCGAACATTTCCCGTCGGAAAATCCGACCATGTGTACGCGGCATTACATGCTGTTTGCAGTGGTTTTGTACAGAGCAGCCTCAATCCTTCACTTTTCGGGTCAACCGCCGACTCTCCTGACTCCTCCTCTTCAGCCAGTGCCCCCAACAGCAAGCCGCTTGCTCTGGGGGGCAATGGTGCATACTCACTCCTGAGCCCCGTTCTATGCATCCATAAGACAAACAGAGCCACAGCTCAGCCCCACCCACTGCTCTATATTGGCTCACTTGCTGTGAGTGACAGTAGCAGGAGCCAATGGGTCCTGATGTCATCTCAGCCAATGAGGAATGAGCGACCCAGGAGAAGCTCAGCTCTCTTGCTCATCGCTGGATCAAGAGGGAGCTCAGTATTTGGGTGGGGGGGTTTGATAGAATTAATGAAGGTAAAAAAACCTTGAGCCTTTAAAACCACTTTAAAGGAGAAGTACAGTCATTCTGCACTCCTGTAACCCATTTTCACCAAACAGCGGGTCGAAGACCACTGTCAGCTGATGTCACATGCCTGGACCTCCACCCGGCTCAGCCTCTCAGTGAACCGCTGAGAGACTGAGTTGGCCATCCCCACCCCCCTCCCCTCACAGCCCAATTTTCCAGTGAGCGTGGAGAAGCAAAGCAGAGAGCTGCTGACAGTCACCAGCTCACTGCTCAGGGAGCTGTGACAACTGAGTGATCAGCGGTGATTGATCACTCAGTTCTCAGCAACGTTGTATCCTGGCCTAGGCCGACAAGGCCCAGGCCTAGGGCAGCACTTTGCAGGGGGGGCAGCATGGAAAGAGTCCCCGCTGGCTTGCTCTACACTGTTAGTGTAGCGCCAGTCCTATGGGGTGGACTGGGCTGAGAGGCAAATTAGTCTATCACCCCCATAAAGTGGCCGCACTGCTTCCGGTATGTGGGTGGCCGGCATTCAGCAATTGTGGGGGGTGGGGGGGCGCCACTTCTAATTTTGACTGTCCTCTCATCCTGGACCACAAACCTTCCTCACTGTACTGTTTTCTGCTGCACCATTGGCATTGTTATATCTTCTTAGTCCTCTCCATAAAATTATCAGAAATTTGTGCTTAAAGTTAAACCATAGGCAACACTTTTTTTTCATTTTGGATAGAGTAAGGGAGGGTTATAGACCCTGTCAGTTTATTTTTTACCATCCCTGCCCCATTGCAGAGATTTCCCTTCACTTCCTGCCCCACAGCCAAACAGAAAGTTAGAGGAAATCTATGCAAATTAAGGGAATCCATTGCCCCCCCCCCGACCCTCAGAACCAGTGCCCCCACTCGAAAATTTCGGGGAAGGTCTTAAACAGCAAGGGGTGTGGCCTTGACAGGAAGGGGTGGGTCATATTTAAATTAGGGGGTACACAAGTTTAGTCAGGCCTAGATCCTGACCTCAACCCACTTATAACACCTTTGGGATGAATTAGAACGGAGACTGCGAGCCAGGCCTTCTCATCCAACATCAGTACCTGACCTCACAAATGCGCTTCTGCAAGAATGGTCAAACATTCCCATAGAAACACTCCTAAACCTTGTGAACAGCCATCCCAGAAGAGCTGAAGCTGGTATAGCTGCAAAGGGTGGGCCAACTCAATGTTTAACCCAGTGCTGGTCGCTCCATATGGGGCACAGGGGCACCACCCCCCCTAAACCATGCGCCCGGCCCCTAATTTATAACCCTAAACCTTGTGGACGGCCTTCCAAGAAGAGTTGAAGCTGTTAAAGCTGCATAGGGTGGGCCAACTCAATGTTGAACCCTGTGCTGGTCGCTCCATACGGGCTGGAGGGGTGCCATCCCCCTTACCCATGGGCCCGGCCCCGAATTTATAACCCTAAACCTTGTGGACAGCCTTCCCAGAAGAGTGGAAGCTGTTATAGCTGCAAAGGGTGGGCCAATTCAATGTTGAATCCTGTGCTGATCGCAGGGGCGCCACCCCCCTTACCCATGCGCCCGGCCCCTAATTTATAACCCTAAACCTTGTGGACAGCCTTCCCAGAAGAGTTGAATCTGCAAAGGGTGGGCCAACTCAATATTGAACCCTACGGACTAAGACTGGGATACCATTAAAGTTCATGCGCGCGTAAAGGCAGACGTCCTAATACTTTTGACAAGATAGTGTACATACTAAAGCCATCGTTGTTTTGCTCAGCCTGTGTACTAGAGAAGATCTGTACTTCCCAACTCCAGCAGTAAATTAGACAATAATTCTTTCCATTGTTATTTTGAAACCATGTATTTTTTATGACGTTGTGTAGAAGCGAGATCTTTTTTTGCAATAGAAAGCAGAAGACCACGAACTCCTACCGTGGAAAACACGCTCTACTCCGAGCACAGCCCAACTCCCACAAACAAATTGGCTATTTTTCCACCTTAATTTTCTCAAAACCTCCAATAAACTGGCAATAAACCCCGGCCTCTCGGAGAAATGCGCCACAGAATATGAGAGTTGATATGTATAGATTTTTCTTCCACTTACAGTAAATATATATCGAGCCTGGCTTCACAGCTCATCCCAAACCCGGCTCTATAAAACGACGAGTGGGTAGAGAAATTGTTTTTGCTCGATAATGCTATCTCTGCAGCAGAGAGTCTATTAGTTTGTGTTGCTTCTCCCGGCGCGGTGACAAATGTCCTCTCCGTGGTTGGTACCTTCGATGGGCAGTTGGAGAGCTCATAGCGTGTCAAGTAGAGATTAATGAAAAACTTAACCCGGGAGGGGGGGGAGATGCCACCTACAGGTCCCCTCTATCGGGGCTCGAAATGTTGTTAATAGGCGCGTTCCTCAATGGCTGGTTGGTGAAGTTTTGCAGCAATGACCTGCTGAGAAGTGTGCAGATGAACAATAATAGTTCTCTCCGGTACCCTCCCCCCCCCCCCCGCCTGCAAAGTCCACCGTACATCGAAAGCCACCATGTTGAGCCCTGAGAAAAGGACTTTGTTCTGTCCAATTCACTTGTATTTTGATCTGCATCATATTGAACTACATTAGGTTATTATTGCCCTGTAGTCGGCTGACTTCTAGTGGTACTTTACAGCTACTACAACTTATGTCATTAATGCCTCGTTTCCACTGAGCGGGTCGGTTCGGTATGGTAAGCTATTTTGAGTGTTTCCATTATGAAAGCGGCCCATACAACTGAACCGAACCGCACCATTCAGGGTCCTGCTTCAGATGTGGGGCCATAGAAAATGGTACGGTTCGGTTAGGGCGGAGTTACGATACAATTCCACTGATTGGCGGACGTGTGACGCCATGCTAGGCATTTTTTTCTAAACCCACTTATGGCCCCTGGCAGTCCGCCTTTGCAGTGGAAACGCTCACCTGAATAGGCCGGACCATTCTAGGCCTTCCAAACTGTACCAACCCGAACCGATCCGCTCAGTGGAAACGAGGCATTAGTATCTCCTCTGTCCTCCCCTCCTGTGTTAGTTAGTTCAGTCCTGGGCTAAGTTCTCCCGGGTTTCTTTCATGTTCCCTAAGTCAGTGTTGGTACTTTGTAGAGACATGGGGGATTAGGAAAATCATGAGACTAAAGAAATCATCTCAAGTAAAATTGTATTGGATTCAACTTTGGCGTCTTATTGAGGAGTTAAGCTGCCTGTGGATGGTGCCAAGTCAGCATTTGACCATACTTTCAAGACAGACTGGGTCTAAGAAGATGTCAATACATACGGCTCATTAGGTCTATGGTAGTGTTCTCCAAACTGTGGCCTGGGGGTGAAATGTGGTCCTTTGTTTGCCTTTATCCAGCCCTTAAGGCACTATTACTGCCATAGATATACGGCACTTGTATCTATGGCAGGAATGAGACCAATAAAGGAGCACTATTCCTCCCACTGATACCAATGATGAGGCACTATTCCTCCCACTGATACCAACAATGGGGCACTATTTCTCCCACTGATACCAACAATGGGGCACTATTCCTTCCACTGATACCAATGATGGGGCACTATTCCTCCCACTGATACCAACAATGGGGCACTATTTCTCCCACTGATACCAACAATGGGGCACTATTCCTTCCACTGATACCAATGATGGGGCACTATTCCTCCCACTGATACCAACAATGGGGCACTAATCCTCCCTTTGACACCAACAATGGGGCACTATTCCTTCCAAGTGACACCAATAATAGGGCACTATTCCTCCCACTGACACCAACAATGGGGCACTATTCCTCCAACTGGCACCAATGATGGGGCACTATTCCTCTTACTGACACCTAATATAGGGCACTATTTCTCCCACTGACACCAACAATGGGGCACTATTCCTCCCACTGACACCAATGATGGAGCACTATTCCTCTCAGTGACACCTATGATGGGGCATTATTTCTCCCACTGACACCAATGATGAGGCACTATATCTCCCACTGACAACAATGATAGGACACTATTCCTCCTACTGACACCAATGATGGGGCACTATTCCTCTCAGTGACACCTATGGTGGGGCATTATTTTCCCCACTGACACCAATGATGTGGCACTATTCCTCCCACTGACACCAATGATAGGGCACTATTCCTCACACTGACACCAATGATGGGGCACTATTCCTTCCACTGATATCAATGATGGGGCACTATTCCTCCCACTGACACCAACAATGGGGGACTACTCCTCTCACTGATACCAGTGATGAGGCATTGTTTACTCCCAGGGCATTTTCTACTCACACTGCCTACAGTCCACCCCCCTCAAAGTCTGAAGGACAGTAAACTGGAGAGCCTGAATCAATAACCCCCACTCTGGCCAACTAAGGGGCTCTCCTCTTCCTCCGATGGGTCAAAGCTGTGGGTGGACCTTTGGCATCATCACTTACAATGCAGGGCTATTAACCCTGTACTGTATGTGTAGGTAGGAGTGCAACCATGACTGGGAGCAGTGGTGTCGCTAGAGGGTGGCTTTTGGGGCTATAGCCCCGAATCTGGGGCCCATAGCCCCGAGTCTCTGCAGGGGTCCCCAAGGGGAGGGGAGGCTCTCTGGGGACCTGGATGTAAGTGGGGAGCTCTCTGGGGACCCTGATGCAAGGGGGAGGCTCTCTGGGGACCCTGATTTTAAGCAGGAGGCTCTCTGGGGACCCCGATTTGAAGGGGGAGGCTCTCTGGGGACCCTGATTTAAGGGGGAGTCTCTCTGGGGACCCTGGTTTAGGGGGGAGGCTATCTGGGAACCCTGATGTAAGTGGGGGGCTCTCTAGGGATCCTGATGCAAGGGGGAGGCTCTCTGTGGACTCTGATGTAGGGGGAGCTCTCTGGGGATATATATACACACACACGAATATTACTGTATATACATGTGTATGCCTGCCCAAGCGTATGCCTTTCTTTACTATGCTGCTATGGGCTCTAGCCCCAGATCTTTTGTACACCTAGGAACACCCTTGACTGGGAGCATCTTAGAGAGGAGGAGAACATGACCAGTTACACCACTCTAGACTGAGGAAAAGAGTAAGTGTTAAACTGTATTCCTCTATCCCTTACTCTATCCAAAATGACAAAGTAAGTTTTGCCTTTTTGTTCTTTAGCTTTCATTTGGCATACACTACAACTTGTTTACTTATGTAAGTTGGTATCTCCTCTATCCTCCTCCCCTGCTTGGTGCTAGTTAGTGCAGACCTTGCTAGACATTCCCTGCAGTGGTGGCCGATGCTTAATTTTTTTTGGGGGGGGGAGGGGGGCTCACTCACAATAACCCCCCTCACAAAGTCCTCAGGTGAATGCTGTTTCTTGGCTCTGATTGGCCTCCTCTCCCTGTTGTTGCTGTAGAGGTGCGGGGAGGACGACGATGACGAGGTGGTGGTGTTGGTGCTGGATCCAGGGTAGGGCTCCTGGAAGAGGCTGTTGCTGCCCCTCCACCTGCTGCTCCTCGCTGCACATGGCCTGCAGCTTTCAGAGTAAAGAGCCGGGAACCTTGCTTCTCCTCCCAGCCGAACAGGAAGCGGGTCCTAAGACCCAATTGGAGTTCTAAGACTCCCTGGCCAACCGGGCTTAAGGCCCGCTTCCTGATTAGAGTTGCCACCTCATCCCTTTAAAACCGAACACCTTTCAATTACTCAAGTTCTGAGGCTAATTAAATGCAGATAAGGCACCAAGTGAGTTTAATTACCACCTTAATCAGCCACAGAACCCGTGTAATTAATATGTGTTCGGGTTTAAAGGGATGAGGTGGCAACCATATTCCTGATTGACCAGGAGGTGAAGCAGGAAGACATTAGCGAATATTAATTCACTAATGTCTCACAACTGGGTGGGCTCGGGGCGCAGTGCTCTGCGCCCTGAGCCCATCTTTTTTTAAGCCAATTAGAGCCTCAGCCTCTAATCATGTGCTTCAACAAAAAAAAAGACCATTGATATTCATGTGTCCGGCACCCCGCATGGAGATTAGGGGCTTCACACATGGATTGGGCCCTTTATGAGTGGGCCGCCACTGATTCCCTGTTTCTTCCACGTTCCCTCAGTCGGTGTTAGTACTTCATAGACATGGAGGGTTATAACCCTTGCCATCTGTGTCCCACTGTTGAGATTTTCCTTCACATCCAGCCCCATAGTCAAAACAGGAAGTGAGAGGAAATACCCCCAAAGGGAGGGAATCCCTGGTTGTCATTAGAACCCCATTGGAAGATTTCCCCTATATTCTCATTCTGGGGACAACCCAAAAATGTAGGATTTTCTATCACTTTTGTTAAGAACAGTAAACAGAATGGATAGAGAAGGTGACTCTCCCTAATGGGGGTACAGACAGAAACAAAAACCTGAAAGGAGCTCTGATACTTCTCCACTCCAGTCCAAAAAAAGTTTACACTTTAAATAATTATTAAATGTCCCACTTCCACTCATTGGGGAGAGCTGCTCGGAGTGTGTTTGCGCTCTGGCAGTGCAGGGGTTGGTGGGGAGAGGTGTCACCTGACATCCGCACCTCTATGGCCCCCTGAATGTTATCATTCTATACATCTTCAAAGTTTGCACAGGTAAGCCAACTCAATTCCTTTAAATGAGCATTTTAGAGAAGACCTCTAATACTGTCCTATTGATTGGTTCTGTCGAGCCGTACGAGACGCGGCGGTTTATTTATCTTCCTTATCAGAGTACATCCAAATGGGTACATTTAAAAAAAAAAACACAACAACAAGAGAATTTGTGCAAAGAACAATCTTCACTGCCGAGCTTGAAATTAAATCTCAGGTTCCGGTGGGCTTATTCAATGAAGCAGCACAGGACGCGACAACAATGTACAAAAAGCGGCCAGCGTGTAAATTATTATTTTTTTTTTACTGGTCTGAGAACAATGGGCTTAATTATAATTGGCTGCTCACAGTACAGCAATGAGTACAAGACCACTGCTCTTTCTGCAAGTACAAAAGGCCAAAGAAGATTACAATTGAAAGTAGATGTGAATCCAAACGCTAAATCTCATAAAAACTAAAACATGTTAATGCAATTTCTATATCTGGAGTTTTCAGTAAAATAACTCCTTGTGATCTGGCCAGGAAAGGCCCTATTTGGGCACTTCCTGTCGTAGGGTGACAACCCAATTTTCCTGTCTCCAAATCATGCTACTGTGTTGTCACCTTGTCAAATGTTCTTACAATGGAGCCCAAACGCCTACATGGACTACTGTTGGGGCCAATGTTTTCACCATCAGGAAACCCACCCTAGGAAATGCCCATTGTGACAAGAAGGATGTCCTCGTGACCCTCCAATATGTTCCTGCAAGGAGGGGGAGTTGTTTAGGCACTTCCTCTTACAGGGTGACAACCCACTTTCCCTGTCTCACAATTGTGCTGTTGCATTGTCACCTTATCAAATGTTCTCACAATGGAGCCTACAGACCTAATCTATTGGCTTGTCCCCCTGCCAAATGTTCTCACAATGGAGCCTACAGACCTAATCTATTGGCTTGTCCCCCTGCCAAATGTTCTCACAATGGAGCCTACAGACCTACTCTATTGCGTTGTCCCCCTGCCAAATGTTCTCACAATGGAGCCTACAGACCTAATCTATTGGCTTGTCCCCCTGCCAAATGTTCTCACAATGGAGCCTACAGGCCTACAAGGGGTACTGTTGAGGCCACTATTGTCACCATTAGAAAACCCATGAAAATACCCTTGCAATACTGCCAGGAAGAATGCCCTTGAGATCCTCCTTTGTGATCCCAGCAGGAGGAGCAGTTCCTATTTTAGAGTGACAGCCCTGTCAATTGCTTTTACAGTGGAGCCCCAAAGCATCCATGATGCACTGTGCAGACATTGGCCACTGTTGTCACCATTAGGAAACTCAGCCTGCCAGGAAGGATGCCCTTGAGATCCTTACTTATGATCCTACAAGGAAGAGCCTTGTTCAGGCACTTCCTGTTATTGAGTGGCAACACTCTGTCCTGGTCTTCCAACTGTGCTGCTGTGTTGTCACCCTATCAAAGGCCCTCATAGTGGAGCCTACAAGCAGCCATGCAGATGCACACTGTCCAAGCATGGCCCACTGTCGTTACCATCAGGAAACCTACCCTGAGAAATAACCTTGCGGTTGTGCCAAGAAGCACAATCGCAAGAAGAACCTTGAGACCCTCCTTTATGGTCCCGCCAGGAAGAGTCTTGTTCAGGCACTTCCTGTTGTAGGGTGACAATACTCTTCCCCCCAACTGCATAGCTGTGTTGTCACCCTGTCAAATGCTCTCACAATGGAGCCTAGAAGCAGCCATGCAGACACACTTTGCACAGGCATGGGTCTTGTGATCATTAGAAGACCCACCCTGAGAAATGCCCTTGTGATCCTGCCAGAAAAGGCCTTGTTCAGGTGACAACACTCTGTCCCTATCTCACAATTGTGCTGTTATGTTGTCACCCCCAATGTGTAGTCATGGTCCATCATTAAAAAAAAAAAAAGGTTTTTACCAAAAAGGGTAATTGTGTTCATTGCAACACTCAGCGTTGGTGATATGGTTACATTACATAGTTACATAGTAGGTGAGGTTGAAAAAAGACGCAAGTCCATCAAGTCCAACCTATGTGTGTGATTATATGTCAGTATTACATTGTATATCCCTGTATGTTGCGGTCATTCAGGTGCTTATCGAACAATAGTTTTTTGAAATTATCGATGCCCCCCGCTGAGACCACCGCCTTTGGAAGGGAATTCCACATCCTTGCTGCTCTTACAGTAAAGAACCCTCTACATAGTTTAAGGGTAAACCTCTTTTCTTCTAAATTTAGTGATGGGCCACGTGTCTTATTAAATTCCCTTTTGTGGAAAAGTTTTATCATTATTCTCTCCAGAGGGAATAAGTTCAGTGCTCACAACCTTTCCTCATAACTAAGATCCTCCAGACCCTTTATTAGCTTTGTTGCCCTTCTTTGTACTCGCTCCATTTCCAGCACATCCTTCCTGAGGACTGGTGCCCAGAACTGGACAGCATACTCCAGGTGCGGCCGGACCAGAGTCTTGTAGAGCGGGAGAATTATCGTTTTATCTCTAGAGTTGATCCCCTTTTTAATGCCAATATTCTGTTTGCTTTGTTAGCAGCAGCTTGGCATTGCATGTCATTGCTGAGCCTATCATCTACTAGGACCCCCAGGTCTTTTTCCATCCTAGATTCCCCCAGAGGTTCTCCCCCCAGTGTATAGATTACATTCATATTTTTGCCACCCAAATGCATTATTTTACATTTTTCTACATTGAACCTCATTTGCCATGTAGTTGCCACCCCATTCATTTGTTCAGATCTTCTTGCAAGGTTTCCACGTCCTGCGGAGAAGTTATTGCCCTGCTTAGCTTAGTATCGTCTGCAAATACAGAGATTGAACTGTTTATCCCATCCTCCAGATCGTTTATGAACAAATTAAATAGGATTGGTCCCAGCACAGAACCCTGGGGAACCCCACTTTCCACCCCTGACCTCCGAGACCATTCCCCATTTATCACCACCTTCTAAACTCGCCCTTGTAGCCAGTTTTCAATCCAATGGTTCAATGGTTGCATTAGCTTTGCATAGAGTTGCATCGTATCACATCAAAATTGACCCAACATGTGTTATTTGCCAGGCTTTGCTGCTTCCCAAAACGCCAATATGGATGTCAATGTAAAAGCGCTGCAAACGCATCACAAACTCCCCTATGACATCTACAGTGTGTTTGAGATGTGTTTAGAAATTGTTCCTAGCCAAGATGATAGTACAAAAATCCATACAATGAAAAAAAACACAGATGAGGTTTTTGGCCTTTTTTTTTTTTTTAACGTGACACAAATGCATCAAAAACACACTAAAAACATTCCGATAACGCATCTTAACAAATAAGGTTCTTTGATGGGCACTCAAATTTCTTGGCACGACTAAATGAGCCCTAATGGCTGGTTCACACCACTCGCAGTGTGGGAAATGCGCATTTCCATGCACCACACAGAAACATGCTGCCTCCTGCAGATGTGCGCGGATGCCAATAACTTTTATGCCGCGTACACACGGTCGGACTTTCCGACGGGAAATGTTCGATATGAGCTTGTTGTCGGAAAGTCCGCCCGTGTGTGTGCTCCATCGAACATTTGCTGTCGGAATTTCCGCACACAAATGTTTGAGAGCAGGTTCTCAAATTTTCCGCCAAATTCACTTTATTGTCGGAAAGTCCGAGCGTGTGTACACAAGTCCGTCGCACAAAAGTTCACGCATGCTTGGAATCAAGCAGAAGGAGAGGAATTAGCCCAGAACTACACGGGAGAATCTTGTCAATGATCTCAAGGCAGCTGGGACCATAGTCACCAAGAAAACAATTGGTAACACACTACGCTGTGAAGGACTGAAATCCTGCAGTGCCCGCAAGGTCCCCCTGCTCAAGAAAGCACATGTACAGGCCCGTCTGAAGGTTACTAATGAACATTTGAATGATTCAGAGGAGAACTGGGGGAAAGTGTTGTGGTCAGATGAGACCAAAATCGAGCTCTTTGGCATCAACTCAACTTGCTGTATTTGGAGGAGGAGGAATGCTGCCTATGACCCCAAGAACATCATCCCCACCATCACACATGGAGGTGGAAACATTATGCTTTGAGGGTTTTTCTGCTAAGGGGACAGGACAACTTCACCTTATCAAAGGGACGATGGACAGGGCCATGTACCATCACATCTTGGGTGAGAACCTCCTTCCCCTCAGCCAGGGCATTTAAAATGGGTCGTGGTTGGGTATTCCAGCATGACAATGACCCAAAACACAAGGCCAAGGCAACAAAGTAGTGGCTCAAGAAGAAGCACATTAAGATCCTGGAGTGGCCTAGCCTGTCTCCAGACCTTAATCCCATAGAAAATATGTGGAGGGAGCTGAAGGTTGGAGTTACCAAACGTCAGCCTGGGAACCTTAATGACTTGGAGAGGATCTGCAAAGAGGACAAAATGCCTCCTGAGATGTGAGCAAACCTGGTGGCCAACTACAAGAAACGTCTGACCTCTGTGATCGCCAACAAGGGTTTTGCCACCAAGCGCTAAGTCATGTTTTGCGAAGGGGATCAAATACTTATTTCACTCGTTAAAATGTAAATCAATTTATAGCTTTTTTGAAATGTGTTTTCCTTGATATTTTCGTTGTTATTCTGTCTCTCATTGTTATAATAAACCGACCAATAAAACTATAGACTGATCATTTCTTTGTCAGTGGGGCAAACGTACAAAATCAGCAGGGAGTCAAATACTTTTTTTCCCCCTCACTGTAAAGAAAAGTAATTATGAAGCTCTCACTACTCAAATCCCTAAAAGATAAAAAAAATAAAAAAAGAAGAGCGTGCGATTCAACTTGCCAGCAACCAAACAAAAAAGACATATCAATTCTGGGTGGAGTTGTGTCTTTGAAAGACTTTCCTACCCTGTTTCCCCTAAAATAAGACCTAGCGTGATTGTCGGTGATGGCTGCAATATAAGCCCTACCCTCCAAATAAGCCCTTCCCTGTTTCCCCGAAAATAATCCCTACCCTGAAAATAAGACCTACAAATACTTTAACTAGGGCTTATTTGGGGGGTAGGGCTTATATTGAGGCCATCACCAACAATCACGCTAGGTCTTATTTTAGGGGAAACAGGGTATTGATCATTCCTATTACAAATCTATCGTCAGCCTACTAAAAGAGGAGGATAAAGGCGCCGCCTTGTAAAGTCGAGCGATCGCGCAGAAGCACACGTAAAGGGTTTCTACCGTGCATGAAATCCGATTTATCTCTCCACCTTACTGCGGCTCCGGTAATACTCTTCCTGGATCAGAGAAGATTAAAGGAGGACGAGGACAAGAGCGGAGCGGTAAACCGGGTTCTATAAATGTTAATGAGAAGTCGCCTGTTATTGAGGCTGCGGCTGGAATAAATAGGAGGTGAAAATTAAACAGATTACAACATTGACAAACCTTTTACTTGAGACCACAGCGAGGAACGGGGACAACAGGAAAGCAATACGCTTTCGCTTTTCACGCCGCTGGGATCGATCGGGCACAGTGACTAATGTATCGACCCAGCCGGATCCATAAACCCTGCTAATTTCTGACTCTGCTTGTTGGTGGATTCTGGAGTCCTTGTCTCTTAATATAATTAGCAGCATTTTAAATCACGCAGGCAGCAGGCCAGAACCGATGCCCGTTTATTCGAGAGCAAAGCCGACCCAATGGGGGGGAAAAAAAGTACAGCAGCAACCCGATACAGCTTTATTTTAACCACTTCAGCCCTGGAAGGATTTTTTTACCCACTTCCTGACCAGGCCATTTTTTTTTGCGATACTCCACTGCGTTACTTTATTTTAACTGACAATTGCGTGGTCGTGCGACGTTGTACCCAAATATAATTTATGTCTTTTTTTTCCCCACAAATAGAGGTTTCCTTTGGTGTTATTTAATCACCTCTGTGGTTTATTTTTATTCATTTTTCCACTATAAAACAAAAAAAGGACAGATAATTTTGAAAAAAAAAAAAAAAAACAATATTTTTTTACTTTCTGCTATTAAACATATCCAATACATTTTTTAAAAAAAAATCGAATTTCTTGATAAATTTAGGCCAATATGTATTCTGCTACATGTTTTGGAAAAAAAACCCAAAAAAACAATAAGCGTATATTGATTGGTTTGTGCTAAAGTTATAGCGTCTACAAAATAGGGGAAATATGGCATTTTTATTATTACTTTTTTTTTTTTACTAGTAGTGATGGTGATCAGTGATTTTTAGCAGGACTGCGACATTGCGGCGGACAGATCGGACACCCGCCTGACATTTTTGACACTTTTTTTTGGTAACCAGTGACATGAATACAGTGATCAGTGCTAAAAATATGCACGGCTATTGTACTAATGACGCTGGCAGGGAAGGGGGTTAACATCAGTGGGCGATCAAGGGGTTAAATGTGTTCCCTCAGTGTGTTTCTAACTGTGTGGGGGGGGGATGGGCTGCCTGGGACAACACACAGATCCTTCTTCCCACATAGTAGAAAGACAGGATATCAGTGTCATCCCGTCAGAATGGAGATCTGCCTTGTTTACTTTGGCAGATCCCCGTTCTGTCTCTGTGGGGAATGATTGTGAGTGGCTGGCGGACATCGAGTAGATATAGATATATATATATAGCTCTATATAAATCTATGTATATAGATCTATCTTCCACCGTTAACTGCAATTGGGATCTGCTTGCTGTCTCTGTGTGTGTGTCTCTCTCTGGTATGTGTCAGCTCATCCACATCTTCCACCGTTAACTGCAATTGGGATCTGCTTGCTGTCTCTGTGTGTGTGTCTCTCTCTGGTATGTGTCAGCTCATCCACATCTTCCACCGTTAACTGCAATTGGGATCTGCTTGCTGTCTCTGTGTGTGTCTCTCTCTGGTATGTGTCAGCTCATCCACATCTTCCACCGTTAACTGCAATTGGGATCTGCTTGCTGTCTCTGTGTGTGTGTCTCTCTCTGGTATGTGTCAGCTCATCCACATCTTCCACCGTTAACTGCAATTGGGATCTGCTTGCTGTCTCTGTGTGTGTGTCTCTCTCTGGTATGTGTCAGCTCATCCACATCTTCCACCGTTAACTGCAATTGGGATCTGCTTGCTGTCTCTGTGTGTGTGTCTCTCTCTGGTATGTGTCAGCTCATCCACATCTTCCACCGTTAACTGCAATTGGGATCTGCTTGCTGTCTCTGTGTGTGTGTCTCTCTCTGGTATGTGGCCTTCTCTATCTGTTGCCCTGTGCGAACAACCATGACATTATTTGTTTTTCTGAACTGTCTTACCTAAGTTTTATGTGTTGATCTTGTCTTGGCCTCTTGCTATTCTGACTTTTGTAGCAAAAAGTTCACTTTGATTGCTAGGCACTCTTATAGTCACTCATGATTAATTAACGAACTTCAACCCCACCCTTATAACAGTATATATTTGAGCATCCTTAAGGGGGCTGCACATTGCTGGGGCTGCACATTGCAGAGGCTTCTTCCTCTAAGTGTTTCTTTATACAAGTGTTATGCACTTCATTCTCTGCACTTCAGCGATTGCACGAAGCAAACAAATAAAGCAATCTGCACTGGATAGCAGCTAACAGACTGCAGGTGACCCATCTCTCTATTAAGCTGTCCTTCCACTCTGTAACATGCACTCTCTACCACTGCTCCTGACACTCCTGTCCTCTCTCCTCAAACTCTCTTACCTCCACCCCCCCTCTCCACCCACCTGCTTATACATATCACCCTGCCTTCTGTCTTCCCCCTACTACTGCTCTTACCAACTCTCGCTCATTCTACATCCATACACTGATAAAACCCCCAGTACTCTGAGACATGCCCCTTCACATAAATCACAGTCCCACATTACCTCCCTCACCCTCCTGCTTCTCCTAATCTCTGGTGACATATCCCCAAACCCTGGGCCACCATCATCTGTCTTTGCCCATCGCTCCCATCCCCCTACACCCTCTGCCAGGAGCCGCAACCCACAGAACTTGGTCCATATTCCTCTTTCCAAAACCAGCCCCCCCTTTTCCTGTGCCCTATGGAATGCACGTTCTGTCTGCAACAAACTCACCGCCCTCCACGACCTCTTCATCACAAATTCCTTTAACCTTCTTGCCATTACTGAAACCTGGCTTCATGAATCGGATACTATTTCTCCTGCTTCCATCTCCCATGGGGGCCTTCTCTGGACTCACTCCCCCAGACCAAGTGGACGGAAGGGAGGTGGAGTGGGAATCCTTCTAGCCCCATGCAGCACCTATCAGGTTCTTCACCCACCTCCCTCTCTGACACTCTCCTCTTTTGAGGCACATTGCATTCGTCTTTTCTCTCCCATTTCTCTAAGAATTGCTGTCATCTACCGGCCCCCTGGACCGGTATCAGCCTTTCTTGATGACTTCTCTGCCTGGCTACCCTACTTTCTCTCTTCTGAAATCCCCACAATTATTCTTGGGGACTTCAACATCCCTGTCAACACTAACACTACTATTACTTCTAAACTTCTCAGTCTAACCTCATCGCTTGACCTGAAGCAATGGATAGAGGCTCCTACCCACTCCAACGGCAACACCCTTGACCTTGCCTTCTCCTATCTGTGCACTCCGTGCAACCTTTCCAACAATCCACTCCCACTCTCTGATCACCACCTCATTAGTTTTGCTCTCTCCTTATCTTCCACCTCTTCTCCCTCCAACCGCCCAACAGTTACACGCAGAAACCTTCGCCACCTCAACCCTTCTCTTCTCTACTCTGCTACTGATCACCTCTATGACAAAATCTCCCCCCTGTCCTGCCCCAACCTAGCTACTTTCATTTACAACAGCTCACTGTCCTCCTCCCTAGACAAGCTGGCCCCCCTCACTACACGCAGAATTAGGCCCCGACTGCTACAACCCTGGCAAACAGATGACACCAGAAGTCTCAGAAAACGTAGCCGCGCTCTTGAGCGCCTGTGGCATAAGACTAAGACCCAGGAAGACTTCACACAATATAAATCTGCCCTCCTAAAATACTACTCCTGCCTTCACACTGCCAAACAGACCTACTTTATCACACTCATCAACACCTTCTCATCCAGTCCACGTCAACTCTTCTCTACCTTCAACACTCTACTCTGTCCTCCACTGCCTCCACCCACCAACTCAATCACCGCCCAGGAGATTGCCAATCACTTCAAAACTAAGATTGATACAATTCATGAGGAGATCGCCAATGCGCAAAAACCTCCCCCATGCAACACCCCATGTCCACAGATACAGTCATTACTTCCCTCATTCAACCCTGCTACTACTACTGAGGTTGCTAAACTTTTATCTAGCACTCATCTAACCACTTGCCCCCTGGATCCTGTCCCCTCGCAAATGCTCCGCTCACCCTCTGACTCGATTCTACGCTCTCTAACTCACATTTTCAACCTCTCCCTCTCTTGTAGCATCTTCCCAAACTCTCTAAAACATGCGCTAGTCACCCCCATACTAAAAAAGCCCTCACTGGATCCCACCAATCTCAACAACTTACGTCCCATCTCCTTACTCTCCTTCTCCTCCAAACTTCTTGAAAGACTGGTCTACAACCGACTAAGCGACCATCTGACCATGAATAAACTTCTTGATCCCCTTCAGTCCGGTTTTCGCCCTCAACACTCCACGGAAACTGCTCTCCTTAAACTCTCAAATGACCTACTAATGGCCAAAGCCAATGGACACTATTCTGTACTACTTCTCCTGGATCTCTCTGCTGCCTTTGACACAGTGGACCACCCCCTCCTCCTCGAAAAACTCCACTCCTTTGGTCTCCGTGACTGTACTCTTCGCTGGTTCTCATCCTACCTATCCCACCGCTCCTTCAGTGTCACTTACAACTCTACTTCCTCCTCTCCTCTTCCTTTTTCCGTTGGGGTCCCCCAAGGTTCTGTTCTCGGACCTCTCCTTTTCTCAATCTACACCACCTCCTTGGGTCAGTTGATTGCCTCCCACGGCTTTAAATATCATCTCTACGCTGATGACACCCAAATTTATCTCTCCACCCCCCAGCTCTCTCCACCTGTCTCCTCACGCATTACCAACTTATTAGCAGACATATCAGCCTGGATGTCACATCACTTTCTCAAACTCAACCTATCCAAAACCGAGCTCATGATATTTCCTCCCTCAGGTGCCACTTCCCCTGATCTCCCTGTCAAGATCAACGGCTCAACTATCAACCCATCTCCCCACGCCAAGGTCCTAGGTGTAATCCTGGACTCTGAACTAACCTTTCGACCCCACATTCTATCACTATCCAAAGCTTGCCGCCTCTGTCTTCGCAACATCTCCAAGATACGCCCCTTCCTAACCATCGACACCACAAAGCTTCTAATCCACTCCCTGGTCATCTCCCGCCTTGACTACTGTAACTCCCTCCTCATTGGTTTACCTCTAAATAGGCTATCCCCACTTCAGTCCATCATGAACGCTGCGGCCAGGCTCATCCACCACACAAACCGCTCAGCGTCTGCTACACCCCTCTGCCAATCCCTCCATTGGCTGCCACTCAGTCACCGAATTAAATTCAAGATACTAACTATAACTTACAAAGCCATCCACAACTTGGCCCCTAGCTACATCTCTAACCTAGTCACAAAATACCAACCTAATCGTTCTCTTCGCTCCTCCCAAGACCTCCTGCTCTCAAACTCCCTTGTCACCTCATCCCATGCTCGCCTTCAGGACTTCTCCAGAGCCTCCCCCATCCTCTGGAATGCTCTACCCCAATCCGTCCGTTTTTCTCCTACTTTATCCACTTTCAGACGATCCCTGAAAACTCATCTCTTCAGAGAAGCCTATCTGGCCCCCACCTAACAACTGTACATTTATCTTCTCAATCAGCACATCACCCACAGTTACTACCTCTTGTATCTCTTGACCTCCCCTCTTAGATTGTAAGCTCTAAGGAGCAGGGCCCTCTGATTCCTACTGTATCAAATTGTATTGTATTTGTACTGTCTACCCTCAAGTTGTAAAGCGCTACGTAAACTGTTGGCGCTACATAAATACTGTATAATAATAATAATAATCTATCTATATACTGTATATATATATATATATATATATATATATATATATATATATATATATATATATATATATATATATAAAACTATATATATATATATATATATATATATATATATATATATATATATATATATATATATATATGACTCTATATATATATATATATAACTATATATATACATTATACATAGTTATATATATATATATAGTCATATATATATATATATATATATATATATATATGACTCTATATATATATATATATAACTATATATATACATTATACATATATATATATATATATATATATATATATATATATATATATATATATGACTATATATATATATATAACTATATATATATATATATATATATATGTATATATATAATGTGTGTGTGTGTGATCCGGTGCACAGGTGCCACCCTGTAGAAATAAAACTGCTATATGGTGGACCTAAAAAATGTTACTTTGTATCTATCTCCTGTTTGATCAATGTTAATAAACAATGCTACTGCATATCTCTTTCTCCAATGTGAACAATGTTTATAAACCAGGTAATTTTGAATCTTTGTATCTCCTGTCTCATTAATGTTTTTAAACAATGTTACTTTGTATCTTTCTCTCTCCAGCGTGAACAATGTTTATAAACAATTTAATTTTGTATCTCTTTATCTTCAGTCTAAACAAAGCTGATAAACACTGAGTCATAAAATTTTTTTAGACAGCTACATTTGTATGTGCACAGCTACATTTTCAGAGCCTGCAATTGGTATAGAGGCACAAAGCCTGGGTGTACTTTGATGATATTTTCTGGATGTTTATAGCTTGTCCAGTGTCTTTAGCTGAAAAAAAAAGCATGACTGAGCACTGCAGAGAGCAGCACCAAGGTCCATTACCTCCGGATATTTGTGCTGGCCCGTCCAGGTTCCACTTCATATAATGATAAATAAGGAACCATACATGTGAGCACTTGTTAATTGTTTTTCCCTCCTAGGTGGTAAGTGCACATGTGATTTCTAGTAACATTTATAAGTGTTGCATCTGCAATCTGCATTTTACTAAACCTGCAGTCCAATATTTATTTTTCTTTTTTCATTTCAGAGCCCCTTGTGGAGTGATTTCTTCTCATTTCCAATAAACATCTAACAAAGGTTCTAGAAGAGGGGCGACAAGCTTTCTAACATTAAATGTCATGTTCATAAGCATTAGATAAGCGACATGCCAGTGAAGAATAGTGTAGTCTCAGTTTGTTTCTAATTTTTCACTCATAGTTGTACTGCTAATGGCAAGTCAGCATTAAAGTGTTACTAAACCCAAGAGCCAACATTCACTATATCTGGTCTCCCACAGTACACAGTTATCCTGGTGACCATGTCTCTTAGTAGTAGTGAAGAGAAACTGCAGGCTGAACATAATGAAGAAACCACCACTTCTGAGAGTGTCAATATCCTGGACCCCGGGGCCCTCCCTGGTCCATAAGATACTCTCATTGGATAGAGGTATGGTGGAAGTCTTATGCCGTGTACACACGACCAGACTTTTCGGCATCAAAGGTCCGACGGAACAAATCCGTCAGACAATTCGATCGTGTGTGGGCTTCATCGGACCTTTTCCATCGAAAAATCTGATGGACCTTAGAAATAGAACAAGTTTCTAATCTTTCCAACGGACTCAATTTCTATCGAACAAACCATTCGTCTGTATGCTAATCCAACGGACCAAAAACGACGCAAGAGCAGCTAATAAGCTACTGGCTATTGAACTTCCTTTTCTAGTCCGGTCATACGTCATCACGTTCGAAACGTTCAGACTTTGGTGTGATCGTGTGTAGGCAAGTACGTTTCGTTGGAACTCCGTCAGAACTCCATCGAAAAAGTCCTTCGGAGTTCAGTCCGACGAGAAGTCCGCTCGTGTGTACGCGGCATTAGGCCTAAAATCAGGGAAAATCAAGTCCTCAGTAGCAAAGTGTGACGAGGATCAACTTTGTTGGTTTTCTGGTTAGAATACAAAACAAGGGACAGGCCTTTCCCCTAAAATAAATACAGTATGTAAGTTATAGGTGAAGTCTATCTATGACCTCTTATATGTCTTCAACGCTTGTACAATGAGATCTCCCTGCCATAATTCTTGACTCAGTTCCCATCAAGTTAGGAGTTTGGTGTGGTCCAATGCCTCCTGTTACATTCTTATACCACCATTTTAGTCCTGGTCCCTGGGACACAGTTAATTCAACCCAAGCTCTGCCTCAGGTGGTCATGCCCAGACATTGCTTACTTACTGGAAGGTCCTGCCAAACCCCTGCCTCTAATTATGAGATGGACACCCACTCTCTGTATTAAAGGGTGACACTGTGATCCTGGGACATCCCCCAGGACACAGAATTATCCTGGAACCTCAGTGCAGTGTTGGTGGGCACACTTCATAATGGGCACAGCAGGTGCCCAGACCTGGGAATTTAGTGTGGGGATAGTGGAAACCCTCATAATGGACATAGCAGGTGTCCAGACCTGGGAACTTAGCACAGTGTTGGTAGGAACACTTCATAATGGGGACATCAGGTGTCCACACCAAGGTATTCAGTGTAGGGAAGATGGGAACCCCTCATAATGGCCATAGAAGGTTTCCAGACCTAGTAACGTAATACAGGGTTAGTGGGAGCACCTCCAAATGGACACAGCAGGTGTACAGAGCTGGGAAGTCAAAAAAGAGATGGTGGGAACATTTCATAATGGGCACAACAGGTGTGCAAACCTGGGATCTCAGAGTAGAGTTGGTAGAAACCTCTCAAAATGGGCACAGCAGGTACCCAGACCTAGGAATTCAGTGTGGGGATGGTGGGAACCCTTGATAATGGCCATAGCAGGTTTCCAGACCTAGTAACTTAACACAGGGTTGTTGGGACCACCACCAAATGGACATAGCCAGTGTACAGAGCTGGAAAGTCAACACAGGCATGGTGGATACCCCACAAAATGGGCAAATCAGGTTAACAGAGCTGGGAAATCAGCACAGGGATGGTGGTAACCCCTCATAATGGGCACAATGAGTGTACAGGTCAGGTACAGAAGTGCAGAGACCTCACCAACAGGGTCCCTGAGAGATAGAAGAAACCATCAGAGGATTTAGCGCTCCATTATCTACCGAACACAGAAATATTCATTCTGGATGGACTGACCCTTTAAATAAATAATCTTTTTTAAGGTCAACGAACCTTGTGAGAGTTAAAACAAATATTATTTAAGTGCATGCATTTTATTCGTTTTTCTTTGCGAATGCAATTTGACAGAAGACGACACGGTGATCACCCACAAAGCCATTATGACCTCCTTTTATATTTTACAAGGAACATATACTAAATTCCTCCGTTTTCTTGCTGTAGCCAAGTTGCAGGTCATTGCTCCTCCAGTTTCATAGAGTATTTTCCATTAACACAACACTGCAGGTTAATATTTATGAGCAGGCCTTTTATTGCTGATGGCCCCTTTTCATATTAAAGTGCTGTGCAGGTTATTACAGATGTCCAAGCTTCTGAAGATGGATAGGCCGTGCCGTCCCTGATCTCATCTTGCTGTAGGTGGGCCAGGAGAGGCGGCGGAGTGAAGGGAGCTGTCTGCGATGCTGAATTATGGCCCATTGTCGGGTGCCGTGTTGATTAGCTTGCCCTAAGATATTCTTATGTCTGAAAGATTTCACGCCAGACTGACAGGAACTATAAAACGTCTCTCTTCACTTATTCGGAGTGTTTAAGAGTCACAAAAGCCGCTAGTGCCACCAGCAAAATTATTTGGATTAAAGGACAGCTGAAAATACAAGCCAATTTATTATGAAATATGCATCAGATCTGATCTTTGATGGCTGATAGGAGGAAAGCAGAGATGTTACCAAAAGCAACCAAAATCCTTTCTGCAGCGAAGATTAGAGAGTAAACCCAGAAGCACAATGGCTGGTTATGGGTCTATATTTCCTATGCTGGCGATTGCCGGTTATGGGCCTGTATTTCCTTTGCTCGTGATTTGAAAAATTGCCTCCGCTGCATCCCTCAGGACATACGCGGCTGAGCAAATTCTTTCATTGCACTACACAATGGAACAGGGCTAAAGACACCGGTAAAAAAAAGCACACGCTATATAGCTCTTATTCCTAGCCACATTACTCAATGAAACCCCAGCTAAGGGCCACATCTGTCTTAAAGGTACCCTACTGAGACAAAAATCTAGAAACCAACATTTTTGACCTCCTGATCTTCTTTTAGAACCTGTTAATGAGTCAGTGACTCAAAACAGGATTGCAGGTTGGCATACTCCTTCAGGTAAGTGACTCACAAAACAGTAAAGAGGCTATAAACCCTTACATCAGTGGTGGAACTACCAGGGGTCACAAAGGTTGCACTTGCGACGGGACCCTGGCGTTCCCCCAGGACAGCAGCATGGGGGGGCCTGCTGCAGATTATGTGAAAGGATCCTGCTGAGTCAGTGACCGTAATAAAGGGCCCTGCAATGGTAGAAAAGGGCCCCGGGATCAGTGGGAAGGGCCCCAGGCTCAGAGGGAAGGACCCCTAGACTGGAGGAAAGGGCCCCAGGACCAAAGGAAAGGGCCACAGGACTGATGGATGACACCCTTGGAGCTTGTATGGTCAATAACAAGTTGGCAGTGGCAGTTCTCGTATTTGCTGCTTTCTCATTGGCTGGATATGAACCTCATTAGTTCCAAACGCCAGTCCATGTTAGGTTTGGTGAAATGCTTCTTTTATAAGACAAGGAGGAATAGAAGGAGAATGGGGTGCATAGAGAGTTGAGCAGAAGGTTTGGGCAGAAGGAAACAGAAGGGACAAGAAGTGGTGGATTAAACCCTCGGACTCTAGTATGTTCTCCAGAGTGGGTTTCTTCAGTTGGCTTAGTCCCACAGATTACAGTTGGACTGCACGTTCCTTCTAGGAGTAATATGGAAGTGTCTATGTACTTTGCCAAGTTCTGCCCAATCTTTGGACATGATATCAAGAAATAAAGAATTACTGTAGATGTACATTCATACAGAAACTACAGGTGTGCTGTATGGCCTTGGTTTTATGGCCATGTCCAGCATCCAAAAAACCCAGGAAGATTGGAGTTTGCTTCTTTGTTCCAGTGGGACCTGAAGACCAAACTTTTGAATCCCAAATCACCGGCAATTAAAAAAAGAGAGATCAAGAACAGAAAAAAAATGTTCAACAACACCAAACTTGTACAAATGAAAGATGTGACAATGTTTCATTGTTTTATGATATCATCGTAATGGCTACATATAAATAACCACTAATCTGCAGCTCCCCCAGGCTGAGCAAGCCATTGCCCTGTGATCCCTTAATGTCTTTTCTTCCAGACGTCACTTCGGTATAACTCATGCTCACCTTTTTTCCTCCATGCCATCTGGACTATACTTCATAAATACAGCGCTGATGATTACAGCCATTATCTAACGATGCCAGCAATAGAGCTGGATTTATTATTTGGAGTTCACCATAAACACATCGTCAACGTGTCCTGTTATAAATTAAAGCTTAGATTAATGAGCGAGGCTCAAATCCTTTATCATTGTGTTTGTATTTATTGCCAGGCTGTATATAGTGCAGTCAGTGGAGCGTTCAGCTTTAATTTTATAGTTCTTAAAGGCATATAATTAATCAGTAGTTTAAAGGGTTGGTCAACCCAAACCTAGCAATTTATTGTTGGCTGCAAGAAACCACCTTATGCAGGATTATGTCTCTTGGGGACTCTAGAGGTGCGATTTGTGTGATTTTATGGTCCTAGTGAAACAGTCCTCCTGAAAGAGTTTGCAAGAAAAACTATTAAAAATGAACCCTAATTTGGAGTTGTTAAGTCATTTGGTGACATGCATGGTGACTCTTAAGGCCTGGTAGGAATGATACAATAACAGTGAGGCTTTAACCCTTTTGCTTCCAGGTCTGTATGATGGATTATGTGCTAATCTGACAAGCAGACTCCTGGAAGCATTCAGGTGGCTGCAATGCTGGCCGATTGCTTCCCCCCGGTAACAGAGCTCCCCCTGTGTGCCCCCACCATGAACCTCAGACATGGCTTACCTATCTGCGGGCCCGGGACCGACATAGCAGGTGCTGTTGGGTAGACAAAGGGGAAGAATGGATCCTAGATGTCTCATTAAAGAGAACCCGTCACCAAAAAATCATCACATAGGGGACATTTTGTCTGCTATGTGATGGAAAAATGTTAAGTAAAATATATTTTTTTGCACATTTTAAGGAATAATTGTATTTTCTTTTTTGTCTAGTTTTTGGTCCTGATGAAGGGGGAGTACTGATCCCCAAAAACGCATTTCAAAACTTCAATAAACTCTTCTGGGGGTCCAGCAAGACCCCAAAGTTTCTGGTGAGCGGCCTCTAGGACCATAAACCACCCATTGTGTTATAACGCATCTGCATTAAAGTTCAGCACTCCTACATCAAAGATTAAAAGGGTATTTAGGAAGGAGGCAAGGGAAATCAAGAACGAAGGGGTAAGGAGGAGGGGTGAATAGGGAAGGAGGAGGGATGAAGTGGGAAGGAGAAAGGATGAACAGGGGAGGAGGGATGAAAGGGAAGGAGGAAGGATGAAGGGGGAAGAACAAGGCATGAAAGGGGAAGAACGAGGGATGAAGGGGGAAGGAGGAAGGATGAAAAGGGGAGAAGGGATGAAAGGAAAGGAGGAAGGAGGAAGGGGAAAGAATGAGGGATGAAGGGGAAGGAGGAAGAATGAAGGTGGAAGAACGAGGGATGAAGGGGGAAGGAAGAAGGATGAAGGGGGAAGAACAATGGATGAAGGGAGAAGGAGGAAGGATGAAGGTGGAAGAACAAGGGATGAAGGGGGAAGGAGGAAGGATGAAGGTGGAAGAATGAGGGATTAGGAGGGAAGGAGGAGGGAAGAAGGGGAAAATAGGAAGAATGAAGAGGGAAGGAGGAGGGATGAAGGAGGAAAAATGAAGGGAGGGGGAGGAGGGAAGAAGGAAGAAATGTGAAGGGTTAGGTAGGTAGGATGAAGGAAGAAGTATGAAGAAAAAGGTGAAAGGAGGAAGAAGGAAGAAGGAAGGAGGAAGGAGGAATAAGGAAGGGAGAAGGAGGAAGGGAGTATAAGGATGGGGTGAAAGAAGAAGTATGAAGGGTTAGGTAGGTAGAATGAATGCAGAAGGAGGAGGGATGAAGGTGAAAGGAGAAGAGATGAATGGGGGAAAAATAAGGGATGAAGGGGGAAGAATGAGGGATGAAGGGGGGAAGAGGAAGGATAAAGGGGGAAGGACAATTTATGAAGAGGAAGGAGGAGGGATAAAGGAGGAAAAATTAAGGGAGGAGGAGGAATCAAGGAGGAAAAATTAAGGGAGAAGGAGGAGGGATGAAGGAAGAATTGTAAAGGGTTAGGTAGGTAGGATGAAGGAAGAAGTAGGAAGAAAAAAGGGGTAGAAAGGAGGAAGAAGGAAGTGGGGAAACAAGGAAGAAGGAAGGGGGAAGAATCAAGGGAGTAGAAGGAGGGGTGAAAGAAGAAGTTTGAAGGGTTTGGAAGGTAGAATGAAGGCATAAGGAGTAGGGATGAAGGAGAAAGGAGAAGAGATGAAGGGGGAAGGAGGAAGGTTAAAGGGGGAAGGATGAGGGATGAAGGGGAAGGAGGAGGGATGAAGGAAGAAGTATGAAGGTTTAGGTAGGTAGGATGAGAGAAGAAGGAGGAAGAAGGAAGGGGGGAGGAAGAAGGATAAAGGGGGAAGGATGGGAGATAAAGGGGAAGGAGGAGGGGTGAAGGAGGAAAAATGAAGTGAGGAGGAGGAGGGATGAAGGGTTAGGTAGGTAGGATGAAAGAAGGAGGAGGAAGAAGGAAGGGGGGAGGATGAAGGGCTAGGTAGGAAGAATGAAGGGGGAAGGAGGAATTAGGGAGAGGGGAGGAAGAAGGAATTAAGGAGGGGTGAAAGATGATAGATAAGATGATGGATAAAAGTAGAAAGGGAAAGGAGGAGGGATGAAGGGGGAACAATGAAGGGAGGAGGAGGAAGGATGAAGGCTTAGGTAGGTAGGATGAAAGAGGAAGGGGGGAGGATGAAGGGCTAGGTAGGAAGAATGAAGGGGGAAGTAGGAAAGATGAAGGCGAAAGAAGGAGTGATAAAGGGGGAAGGAGGAAAGATAAAAGTGAAGAAGATAGGATGAAGGGGTAAGGGCATCTGACTTTTTTTTATAACGCAACACACTCCTGTGTATTGCAATGCATTGTGGCACCTTAAAATACAAGTGTGTTGACTTATTGCGTTGGGATGCCATTCAAAATTAATGGCACCACAATGCAGCAACAAATATTACATGTTTTCCTGCAATGCAGAAGTGTGAATGGGCCCTAGCGGCATATCTATAAAGCAAAACATCTGACATTCACCAAACGTCCACCTGCAGGTGAATCTTCCTGGTCCACATGATATAAATGACAGTGACTGATTCACCACCACTCAATGTTTGGTGAAAGTCACCTTCACTGCTGTATAAACATGGCCCCTAAATTTAGCAGAAGACACAAACCTTCTGCAGAATATTCATACAAAGGAAAAAAAAAAAAAGTGATTGCCAAGACTGAAATTATTCTCCCACGTTAAAAATACACAAGTCCGTTCCTTTTATCATACACTAACAGTAAATTTAGCTCCTCTCCTGTTCTATTTCCGTCGAATGAATCAGAGACCAGCCTGATGAAGATTATTCCGAAAAAACTCAGCTTATCATTTGTTTATGCCATTAGCAGACATCTGGGTCAACGGCTTCCGCTGCGCTCCCAGCTCTCTGCCGAGGAAGTCGTCGGGTGTTAATCATCCGACTCGTCGCTGTGCAAATTTTGTGAATTAAACGACCAAAAATAATTAAGCGATTGAATTGTGATACCGCAGCTCTAGCCAGCGCAGCTTGCATGTCTCGGATGTCTTAAAGCACTTTTGCTTTTGCGCTAATAGACGTGACGGGCTGCACTCGCGGCTCATTTTAAACCCTTGACAGGAAGAACATAATACCTAAGAAAAGATAATAAACTAAAAAGATTATATACAGGAGAGCATTCCCCCCCCTGCTGTAAAATAATAAAGATTATTCGGATTAACCTGGGAGCTCTGCGGGAGGCTGAAGGACGAGTTACGGAACGCAGAGGAAAAATAAAACAATTTGTAATCCATTTGTCTTTTAAGGTACGTTTATAAACGGCAAGGTAGACAAGTGGTTAAATCAAGGTCACAGCTGTTGTAGCAGCTTTAAAAGCTGGCGAAGGGCTTTCCAATAAAAGTGATCATTTTTATTGGGCTCTCAAAATGCGCCAAACCCCCAATGGTGGCACCGGCAGTGTTTCCAGGGCTCTTCCATTCCTCTGGGGAGCCTGGGACTGAGGGAAACTGCCCCTACAAGTGAGAGCATGTCAGAAACCATGAAATCAGGCTGAGACAGAAGTACAGTTAAATCACACTTGTTTAATAATAAAAGTAAAAAGAACAAATGTAGTCAAAACATAGTCCAAAGTTCAGTAACCGGAATGGATAGTCAGCCAAGCCAGAAGTCAGGGATCAATGTAGTTGGAACAGCAAGCAGGATCTGGAGCCAGAAGGGATGTCAGCAAAGCCAGTCTTTAAACAGGAATGCAGGAGATAAATTCTTGTGATGTGACCAAGGCGAAGGCAGAGCTCCTCTGGACTGGACGGCTTAAATAGGCAGGACTGACAAGCAGGATCATCAACAGCTGAGTCACTGTGGATTGAGATAGGAGCTGGCAATTAGCCGACAGCTGAGCGGCCAGCTCAGAGCAGGAAGAGCTGAGCCCAGCCCTGACAGAGCAGGAGGAACCAAAGGGGACATTCATTCCCCGATCACTCCTGCAACTAATGACCCCAGTTATGATGTGCATGACGTCACTTCCGGGGTCACAGATGTCATTCCTTGCCAAGGATGCAGCTATTCAAGCACAATCTGTACTTGAATAGCAGCACTGAAGGAAAGGGGAGACACTGAGGGACTAATATACCCCCGGATGTGTTCATAAAGAGTACCTGTCACCTGCTCATTCTATCACATAAGGGGCTTGTTAGCCCCGTTGTCATAGCAATAAAATTGGTTGTAAACCTACGACATGAAATACACACAAAGAATATCCCTCTAGATCGGTGGTTCTCAACCTCCTCAGGACCTGTCCTCAGGACCCACTAACAGGCCAGGTTTGCAAGATAACTGAAATAAATCACAGGTGATATAATTTGCTGCTCAGTAATTGCAGTATTCTAGTCTGCATCTCCCCCAAGGTAATACATAAATCCTGGCCTGTGATTGGGTCCTGAGGACAGGAGTTGAGAACCACTGCTCTATAGTGTGTACTCAATCCAGAGCACTGTCATTTCTGTCTGCTGCCTCCTTCCTCTGCTATCGGAATTAATAATTTCTTATGATTCCTGACACCAAGAGAAAAAAGGTGACAGGGGAAGGGTCTGTGGTTGTCAGCCTCAGCTCTGTTCCTGATGTGCTTCAGTTGTGTTCCAGGAACACAAATTACACTCTGCAGCTCTCACTAAGCTCTGTGATTTCAGCTCTCTGCCCCCATTTTTTTTTCTGACAGCTCAGACAAGCTTTAAAAATTCTGGACTTTGAATGGATGTAGAGAAGAAAGCAGATAAACAGATACAACTTATGTAGGAGGATTCACTTCATTGGGTATATGGAAAGGTTTACAACCACTTAGAAAATTGAAAAAAAGTATAAAAAAAAAATAAAAAAGTAAAAAAAATAAAAATAAAATTGAATAATATAAAATAACAATTTAAAGCACCCCCCCCCCCCATACATACCCCATATAAAAGGGCAGCATAGGGCAAGGATGTGTATGTAAACATCAATTAGTATTGTCATGAACGAGTGAGAACAAGAAGAGTCATCATTCACGGTTAACTTTAAACTGATATCCTTTAATGGCATTTAAAGTGTCTCCTATGGTATTTTTTTTTTTTGTTTACTCTGCATTTTACCCGAGTTCTTCCACACCTCGCCATTCCACGAGCGTGCAAAATTTTAAAGCGTGGCATGTTAGGTATCTATTTACTCGGCGTAACTTAATTTTTCATATTATACAAAAAAAATTGGGGTGTATATTGTTTTTTTGGTGTTTTTTAATTCATTAACCACTTCAGCCCTGGAAGGATTTGCCCTTTTAATGACCGGGCCATTTTTTTGCAATACGGCACTGCGTCGCTTTAACTGACAATTGCGCGATCGTGTGACGATGTACCCAAACAAAAATGACGTCCTTTTTTCCCCACAAATAGAGCTTTATTTTGGTGGTATTTGATCACCTCTGCAGTTTTTATTTTTTGCGCTATAAACAAAAAAAGATTGACATTTTGAAAAAAAAAACACATTATTTTGTACTTTTTGCTATTAAAATAGCCAAAAAAAATGTTGTCATCAGTTTAGGCCAATATGTATTCTTCTACATATTTTTGGTAAAAAAAATAAAATCGCATATTGATTGGTTTGCGCAAAATGTATAGCGTCTATAAAATAGGGGATAGATTTATGGCATTATTATTATTATTTTTTAGTAGTAATGGCGGCGATCTACGATTTTTAGTGAGACTGCGACATTGTGGCGGACAGATTGGTCACCTTTGACATTTTTTTGGGACCAGTGACATTTATACAGCGATCAGTGCTAAAAAAAGGCCACTGATTACTGTGTAAATGTCACTGGCAGGGAAGGGGTTAACACTAGGGGGCGATCAAGGGGTTAAATGTGTTCCCTCAGTGTGTGTTCTAACTGTGGGGGGGGGACTGACTGGGGGAGGAGACAGATCACTTCTCCTATATACTAGGAACAGACGTATGTCTCTACTCCCCTGACAGACCTGGGCTTTGTGTGTTTACACACACACAGATTCCCATTCTGGCTCTGTCAGGAGCGACCCCGGGTATTTTGGGGGGGGCACGAGCGCACCCCCTATACCCCTTAAAGTGGCCGCCGTACAGCTACGGCAATTCGCACAGGGGAGCCATACTGCCGCCGTCAAACGACGGTGGGCTACGACTAAGGCTATTGCCGAAACGCGTCAGCTTTATTGTTTTATTGTCACTCTGATGTACAAATAAACGACACTTCAAGGATTACAGTTTTGCCGCCTCTCCCTATTACTGTTGCAAACGACGGTGTGCGGTCGGCAAGTGGTTAAAATGTCTTTTTTCCCCCAAAAATTGCGTTTGAGAAACAGACGTGCAAATACCGCGGGGCATAAAAAAATTGCAACAGTCGCCAATGGACGCAATCTGTGATCAGATCTCAGAGTGTTGCCCTGTGCTGCCATCTTTGGTTTACTGTTCAGTGCTGATTTTGTTTTGGAAACATGTAAGTGCAATATACCGTATATACTCGAGTATAAGTCATTCCGAGTATAAGTCGAGGCCCTAATTTACCACAAAAAATGGGAAAAACTTATTGACCCGAGTATAAGACGAGGGTGAGAAATGCACAGCTACTGTAAGTGGAAAAGAGGGTCAACAATGCCCATTTGCAGCATCACTGTGCCCATTTGCATGCCTCACTGTGCCCATTTGCAGCCATAGGTCCCCTGAACTTCAAACTCGGTAGTTAAGGGTTCCTAGATGCCCCCTAGCTGCAGCCAAAATTTGGGGTCTCTGAACCCAAAGGGTCCCGAAATGACATTGCTGAAGTTAGACACAGTTGACTGAATTTGGGGCCCCGTATCTCGGGGCCACTTAGTGCTAAGTACCCCAAATTTGGTGTGCAAACCCAGTGGAACTAGCACCATAAAATTTCCAAAGCTGGGGTTTCTAGCACCAAGTGGCCCCGAGATATAGGGCCCCAAAAATCAGTTCAGAAAATGTCAAGCACTTTTCTGCAGCAGAGAATGACATTTTCCGAACCAGATTTGGGGCCCCGTATCTCAGGGCCACTTGGTGCTAGGAACCCCAGCTTTGGATATGTTATGGTACCAATTCCACTAGGTTTGCACACCAGATTTGGGGTTCCTAGCACCAAGTGTCCCTGAGATATGGGGCCCCAAAATCGGTTCAGAAAATGTCAGGCACTTTTCTGCAGCAGAAAATGACATTTTCCAAACCGATTTTGGGGCCCCGTATCTCAGGGCCACTTAGGGCTAGGAACTGCAGCTTTGAATATGTTGTGGTACAAGGTCCACTGGGTTTGCATACCAAATTTGGGGTTTCTAGCACTAAGTGGCCCTGAGATACGGGGCCCCAAATTCGGTTCGGAAAATGAAATTTTTTGCTGCAGAAAAGTGCTTGACTCGAGTATAAGTCGAGGGGGGCACTTTCAGCACAAAAAAATGTGCTGAAAAATTCGACTTATACTCGAGTATATACGGTATATATATTTTAATACATGCAACTCGTGAGAGGTTTTACACTATCAGCATTTATTTTATTTGGAATTTTACTACCAATCAGACGGCCTGAGGAAAGAGGAGTGGAAGTATCCTGTTGGGTTTTTATTGATGGGCAAGTATTTAATTGTCTCCAGCAGTGGTCATGGATGAGCGACAGTGGAGTCTCCCATCCGTGACCATTGCTGGAGACAATTAAATACTTATCAGTATAGTTGGACTGCCAATCAATAAAAACCCAACAGGGGTTCTGACTCACTCCCACTCCGCGCCCCTCCATCCAAAACTAGAAACAAACTTTAGATACACATTGACAGTTGAATCGCAGCCATTAAACACGCACAATGCGGAGACATTAGAGCAGTCTGTAGTATCAGAACACAGACGTGATACACAGAGTATCAGAGGACCCCATGCCGGGGGCCCAGCGGGGGGGATCTTCTGGGATTTCTGACACCTCACATTAGACTTTGTTTCATGATATAATTCACAGTTTTGGCATCTGATGATTATTTTGTAATGTGTGCACAAATCTGCACATTAGGCAGATAAGATCACTGTCCTTGAGAGCAGATTAAAGCGACTTCACATGGGGCTTTGAGTCTTTGTGTTCAATTGCTCGACATCAAAACTGGAACATCTTTGTTCTGCCTTAATGGCACTTACCAGCTACTGGAATAAAAACGGGTCAAGAGGGGAGATGTACATTGAGGCTAAGCTGGAATAATTTCTATAAGCTGAATGGTTATCAAGAACTTCAGATTTTCCAATAGAAGTAACCTTGGTCTGGCCTCTGAACTGGGTGGCTTGTGGCCATTCATGGTGCAACATTGCCCCTAGAGGATCTGCACAGAAGCACCGAACTTCTATAGATGTATAGTAGTCAACCTAGCATCAGATATGTTGTTCTATGGTAAGTGGGGGGGGATTTAAAAAAAAAAACTGGAGCTTGCTGTCAGGGTTGGCCCTTCCTTCTCTAGGGTTGGCCTCTCAGCTGTCGGCTAATTGTCAGCTCCTATCTCTCCACAGTTACTCAGCTGTTGATGATATCCTGCTCGTCAGTCCTGCCTACTTAAGCTGTCCAGTCTAGCAGATCTCTGCCTTCGCCTTGGTCAAGATCACAGAGACGATCTCCTGCGTTCCTGTTTAAAGACTTTCTTGGCTGACATCCCTTCTGGCTCCAGATCCTGCTTGCCGTTTCACTACGTCAGGGTTATGCAATTAGCGGACCTCCAGCTGTTGTAAAACTACAAGTCCCATCATGCCTCTGCCTCTGGGTGTCATGCTTGTGGCTGTCAGAGTCTTGCTATGCCTCGTGGGACTTGTAGTTCTGCAACAGCTGGAGGTCCGCTAATTGCATATCCCTGCACTACGTTGATCCCTCACTTCTGGCTTGTCTGACTATCCGTTCCGGTTACTGAACTCTGGCTATGTTTTGACTACGTTTGTTCTATTTACTTTTATTATTAAACAAGTGTGATTTAACTGTACTTCTGTCTCGGTCTGATTTCATGGTTTCTGACTCTTGCAAAATCTGGTGCAGTTCTGTATAGAAACCAATCGGCTTCCAGGTTTTATTTTCAGAGTTTAATTGAACAAGCTGAAGTTAGAAGCTGATTGGCCACCAAGCAGAGCTGCACCAGATTCTGAGTGTTCCAGTTTTGGTAAATCATTGGTCATTAACCACTTGCCGTCATTTTACTGTGGCAGGTTGGCTCGCTCCCACGAATCGCCGTAGCTGTATGTCGGCTCCTTTAAGAGCCATAGCAGGCGCGTGTGTACGCCCGCTGCACGTTGTGATGTCCGCTGGCAAAGAAAGAGAGCCAGAATGGGGATCTGTCCATGTAAACAGACAGATCCCCAATCTGACAGGGGAGGAGAGAGATCTGCTGTTCCTAGTGATCAGGAACAGAGATCTCTTTCCTCCTCCAGTCAGTCCCCTCCCCCCACAGTTAGAAACACCTCCCAGGGAACACATTTAACCCCTTGTTCGCCCCCTAGTGTTAACCCCTTTTGCTGCCAGTGACATTTACACAGTAATCAGTGCATTTATAAATATATTAATATATATAAATGTCAATGGTCCCAAAAAAGTGTCAAAAGTGTCCGATCTGACAGCCGCAATGTTGCAGTCCCGCTGAAAATCACAGATCTGCGCCATTATTAGTAAAAAAAAATAATAATAAAAATGCCATTGAATTAAAAAATAAGACAACAGTAAAGTTAGCCCATTTTTCTTTTATATTGTGAAAGATGATGTTACGCCGAGTAAATTGATACCCAACATGTCGCGCCTGCTCATGGAATGGCGATAAACTTTTACGCCATAAGCGACATTTAAAAAAAATTCTACAGGTTGCATGTTTTGAGATACAGAGGAGGTCTAGGGCTAGAATTGTTTCTCTTGCTCTAATGATCGTGGTGATACCTCACATGTGTGGTTTGAACACCGTTTTCATATGTGGGCGCTACTCATGTATGCGCTCGCTTCTGCACGCAAGCTCGGCAGGACGGGGCGCATTTAAAAAAAAAATTTTCTTATTTATTTTACCTTTTATTTTTTATTTTTACACTGTTCTTTAAAAAATGTGTCACTTTTATTCCTATTACAAGGAATGTAAAAAAGCATGACAGGACCTCCTAAATATGAGATCTGTGGACCTCACATCTCATATTTACACTAAAATGCAATAAAAAAATAAAAATAAATGTAATTTGAAAAAAAAAAAAGTCTCTTTAAGAGCTGTGGGCGGAAGTGGCGTTTTGACGTCACTTCCACCCTGCAATGGTATGGAGACTGGTGGGGGCCATCTTCCCCTCACTTGTCTCCATACCAAGCCAGGAAGAGGACCCGATCGCCTCTGCTGCTACCGACAGCTCCGGTGAGCGGCGAAGGGCACCGTAGCGCGGCGGGAAGGGGGGGGCCCTCTGCCGCCGCCGATGAAAGTGATCTTGCTGTGAATCCGCCGCAGAGACCACTTTTATCTGAAAGCGAACTGCCTGCCGAAGAAGAAGATACCCGGGGTTATGGTAGCTAGCTGCGGTATTCCTCGTCAAAATACCGACGTATAACGACGGCGGGCGGTCCGGAAGTGGTTAAATTATAGGTATTGGAATTTCCTTTCAAATTTGACTGTTAGTCAATGTATACAAAAGTATCCGTATATAAAAAGTTTTTATTGTTATCAATGTTATTTATTATTATTAACTCGTTGCGTTCCATTCGTTTAGATGCGGCATTCGTTATTTTGGATGATTGGTAACTTCGGATAAATTCGTATTCGTTACGTTCACTAAACAGCCAAATTTGAAAGGAAATCCCAATACCTATAATTTAATAGTTAGCAATAGTTAATTTATTATTAGTTAGTTATTATTTCAGATTTTTGCATTTTCAGGGTTTTTGAATTTTTGGATTTTCGTTCTTTTGAATTTACATTCTTATTTTCGGATTCGAATTTCCAGATTTTCGGATTTCGAATTTACCGATTTTCTGAACTTAGAAATTTACAAATTTCAGGATTTTTGAGTTTACGAATTTTGAATTTCGAATTCACGAATTTACGAATATTCGAATTTACAAATTTTCAAATATAATCGAATTTACGAATATTAGGAAACATTTGTTAAATGGAATTTTGTTCATTCGGATATTATCAAAATGAACGAATTTGTCAAAATTTGTTAAAAAACTAATTTGGAACTAAGCTAATGTCTATTTAGAGGTTCTAAGTAATTTCCTAGCAAAAAATAAAAGTAGATTTTTACATGTAGGAGCGAAGTGTCAGAATCGCCCCGAATACGAAGTGGTTAAAAACTCTACGAGTAAACCCGATCAGGGTGGAATGCTTTAAAAGGGCGTGGCCTAAGGCAGGAACTGCCTTCATTTTTTGCCACAGGATCCAAGGTATTTTTTTCCCTTTTTTATTTTTGTTAATGGTTTTGTATTTTTATTTATTTTTTTTTAGTCCTAGCACTTTACAATGTGTTATGGGTGGGGGCTTCTGTGTAGCTCTTATGCCGCGTACACACGGTCGGACTTTTCGTCTACAAAACAGACTTTCGGCAGACTTTTGGCGGACTTTTGGCGGACTTGCGGCAGACTTTCTAACGAACGGACTTGCCTACATACGATCACACAAAAGTCCGACGGATTCGTACGTGATGACATACACCGGACTAAAATAAGGAAGGTGATAGCCAGTAGCCAATAGCTGCCCTAGCGTGGGTTTTTGTCCGTCGGACTAGCATACAGACAAGCGGATTTCTGGGTCCGGCGGAGTTACAACGTAAAGATTTGAAGCATGTTCCAAATCTAAAGTCCGTCAGATTTGAGGCTGGAAAAGTCCGCTGAAAGTACGGGGAAGCCCACACACGATCGGATTGTCAGCCAGCTTTAGTCCGTCGGCGTCTGTCGGACTTTTGTAGACGAAAAGTCTGACCGTGTGTACACGGCATGAGCTGCTGTGGACTGCAAGGTTCGTGTTAAAATCTACTCTGCCCTTTTTTTTTTTTGTTTAATCAATGGTCTATTATATTATCGCATTTATTTCACGCACAGAAACGTCTGTTTCTTGAAAGGAAAAAGAAAGAAATTCAAAAACACTCATTCTAATTTCAAAACTGACGGCACAAACTACTGAGTAACCTGACTGGCGTGGTCAACGCACAATAAAGAATGTCATGATGGTCTTGGCAGGCGTTAGACGTACTGCATGTAGGAAACTAAGGGTAAAAAAAAATTTTCAAAAAAAAAAAGGCATAAAAAAAGAAAGAGCAAGACAAAAGAAAAGAAGAGTAGAGTCAATGATTTAGTGAGGCGTTCCTCTGGAGGGAAGGAGAGGTAATAATGCCGAGGAATTCATGTCTGAAGTTAAAAGGTCAGCGGCAGCACGGGAGGAGATGCGCATAAGAAGGTCTGAACTGGCTTTTAATAACAGACCGGGGAGTCGGAGTTGATAGATTATGAGCTGCTTTGAGGCACCGCTGAGCGGGGTTTTGCTAATAATATTTTTAGAAAAGACCAGGAAGAAAAGTAGGAATAAAAAGTCAGGAGTCGGCCGTATGGAGACAGACGTTGGACTCTTTTGAGGAGATGGGCCTTTCCTGCTGTGAAAAAAGGCCCATCATCAACGAGAAGGTCTCCTGGTAGATCAAACTTTTACGGGGTATATTTATAAAAAAAAATTGCGTAGCTTTTCCCCATTCGCCATTGCATGTAAATTCTTTCTGCGTGAATGGGAACATACTGCATTGTGGCCACTAGATAGAGCTGAGGAGCCATCCAATGGCCATAAAGTGGTATTTCAGAACATACTGCATTAAGGTCACTAGATGGAGCTGAGGAGCAGACTTATTTACTATAACACTCATCGCCATCTAATGGCCATAAAGTGGTATTTCAGCTCTGATGGAAACGAATGAGGTGGTTCTGATGGGAACTAATGAGGCTGCATTGATGGGCACTGATGAGGCTGCACTGATGAGGCGCCACTGATAAGCACTGATTAGGCAGCACTAATGGGCACTGATAAGCTGCACTGATGGGAGCTGATGAGGCGGCACTAATGAGCACTGATAAACTGCAATGTTGGCTGCACTGAGGCTGCACTGATGAGCCTGCACTGATGAGAAATCTATGATTGAAACGAATGAGGTGGCACTGATGGGAACTGATGAGGCTGCAATTATGGGCACTGATGAGGCTACACTGATGAGGCGCCACTGATAAGCACTGATGAGGCAGCACTAATGGGCACTGATAAGCTGCACTGATGGAGTGGCACTGATGAGGTGGCACTGATGTCTCTGATGAGGCTGCACTGATGAGGCGGCTCTGATGGGAACGAATGAGGTGGCACTGATGGGAACTAATGAGGCAGCACTGATGGGCACTAATTAGGCTGCCCTGATGGGAACTGGTGAGAAAGCTCTGATGGAATCAAATGAGGTGGCACCAATGGGAACTGATGAGGCTGCATTGATGGTCACTGATAAAGCGCCACTGATAAGCACTGATTAGGCGGCACTAACGGGCACTGATAAGCTGCACTGATGGAGTGGCACTAATGGGAACTGATGAGGCGGCACTAATGAGCACTGATAAACTGCAATGTTGGAGAGGCACTTATAGGCAGAACTGATGGACACTGATAAGCTGCACTAATAGGCACTGATTGGCACTGATGGGGCTGCACTGATAATCAGGATACTAATGATCAGTGCCCTGATTATCAGTGTAACAAGCATTTCGTTCCTCACACAAACACAGCGTATGGGGTAAGGACTACCGATAACTGGCAAGTCAGTTTACACATGATCAGCTGTGATTGGCCCTTTACCACAATCTGTGATCAGCTGTGCCCTAAGGACACAGTGGTCACAAAATGCACCCAATGAGTGCCCCAGGGCGCGCAGGGTCGTGGTTCTGGGAGGACGTCCATGGACACCCTCCCATAATGTGAGCCAAGCTGTAGCCATATTTTGGCTATAGAGCGCTAATGAAGTGGTTAATCTGCAGCTTTCATAACATAACATAATCCCTGGTGATCCTGCCATGAAGATCCTTCCTCAGGCACTTCTTGTTTTAGGGTGACCCTAGAAAAAAGATAGTGGGTGGCGAATTCCGAGCTAATGCCACTCAAAGATTTCCCCTTTTATACCAAGTTTTATATCAAGTCTTTCTTGCTGCAACAATGGTACTATTTCAAGTTCAATGAAAGGCTTGATTTATTGTCTGGAAAGTCCATGTAATTTAATAGTAACAGGCGCTTTAATTCCCGCTCCGTTTTATCGCCGGGCATTGTTACCACAAAGCTATTACGGGGGGACAGCGCTCTGCCAAATGTAGATATGGTGATATGAATAGCTGGGAGCTGTCCAGCGCGGCGCCATTAATACAGTAGTGAAGGGCCATTACTCAGTACACAGAGCGGCTAAATTAAGTTATTATTCTGTCCATTTTCCCCGATCTCCGGCTATCGACAAGACAATAGAGGGCCGAGCCGCCAATTCTTCCCGTGTGCCCATAATTACATGTATTGGAAAACTTCTAAATACTACACATTGTGGATCTGACCTACATGGAACATTTGCCTTACATAGAAGTTAACGCATTGATTCCAGCGGTAATCAACTGAGCTGTTCACAATGTATCAATGCTTAAAGCGGATCTAAACTCCCAAAATGAAGCAGGTATTTGGCAGGAACTTGGAAGCTGCAAAAGGCATTTGGTGGGAATTTGGAAGCTGCAGAAGGCATTTGGCTCTAACTTAGAAGTTGCATAAGGCATTTGGCAGGCACTTGAAAGATGCAAAAGGCATTTGGTGGGAATTTAGAAGCCGCAGCAGGCATTCGGCAGGAACTTAGAAGCTGTAGAAGGCATTTGGCAGTAACTAGAAGCTGTAAAAAGCATTTGTCAGGAACTTAGAAGATGTAGAAGGCATTTGGCAGAAACTTAGAAGCTGCAAAAGGCATTTGATGGGAATTTGGAAGCTTCAGCAGGCATTTGGTAGGAACCTTAAAAGCCGCAGAAGGCATTTGGTAGGAATTTAGAAGCTGCATCAGGCATTTGGCAGAAACTTTGAAGCTGCAGAAGGCATTTAGTAGGAATTTAGAAGCTGCATCAGGCATTTGGCAGGAACTTTGAAGCTGCAGAAAGCATTTGGTGGGAATTTAGAAGCTGCAGCAGGCATTTGGAAGTACCTTAGAAGCTGTAGAAGGCATTTGGTGGGAACTTAGAATCAGCAGAAGGCATTTAGTGGAAATCTAGAAGCTGTGACTGCATTTAGTAAAAATTTAGAAGCTGTGACTGGCATTTGGTTGGAATTTAGAAGCTGCAGCAGACATTTGATGGAAAATCAGAAGCTTTGACTAGCATTTGGTAGGAATTTAGAAGCTGTGACTGGCATTTGGTAACACCTGTAGAAATAGAGCCAAGGGACAGCCTGGGGAACTCAGTCAAGTAATTGCCAGACCATTGTTCCTAATTTTTACTGACAGTCTACTGACTGGAATAGTACCAGCTGATTGGAGAAAAGCCAATGTAGCACCAATATTTAAAATAGGGGGGAAATGCATCCCTGGGGATTACAGACCAGTTAGCCTAACATCAATAGTATGCAAGCTCTTGGAGGGGATGATAAGGGACTATATACAAGATTTTAGTAATGAGAACGGTATCATTAGCAGTAATCAGCATGGATTCATGAAGAATCGTTTTTGCCAAACCAATCTTTTAACCTTCTATGAGGAGGTGAGTTGCCATCTAGATAAAGGAAGGCCCGTAGACGTGGTGTATCTGGATTTTGCAAAAGCATTTGACACAGTTCCCCATAAACGTTTACTGTACAAAATAAGGTCCGTTGGCATGGACCATAGGGTGAGTACATGGATTGAAAACTGGCTACAAGGGCGAGTTCAGAGGGTGGTGATAAATGGGGAGTACTCAGAATGGTCAGGGGTGAGTAGTGGGGTCCCCCAGGGTTCTGTGCTGGGACCAATCCTGTTTAATTTGTTCATAAACAATATGGAGGATGGGATAAACAGTTCAATCTCTGTATTTGCGGACGATACTAAGCTAAGCAGAGCAATAACTTCTCCGCAGGATGTGGAAACCTTGCAAAAAGATCTGAACAAATTAGTGGGTTGGGCAACTACATGGCAAAAGAGGTTTAATGTCGAAAAATGTAAAATAATGCATTTGGGTGGCAAAAATATGAATGCAATCTATACACTGGGGGGAGAACCTCTGGGGGAATCTAGGATGGAAAAGAACCTGGGGGTCCTAGTAGATGCTAAAGGGGATTCATTCCAGGAATAAAGCGATAATTCTCCCGCTCTACAAGACTCTGGTCCGGCTGCACCTGGAGTATTCTGTCCAGTTCTGGGCACCAGTCCTCAGGAAGGATGTACTGGAAATGGAGCGAGTACGAAGAAGGGCAACAAAGCTAATAAAGGGTCTGGAGGATCTTAGTTATGAGGAAAGGTTGCGAGCACTGAACTTATTCTCTCTGGAGAAGAGACACTTGAGAGGGGATATGATTTCAATTTACAAATACCGTACTGGTGACCCCACAATAGGGATGAAACGTTTTCACGGAAGGGAGTTTAACAAGACACGCGGCCACTCACTAAAATTAGAAGAAAAGAGGTTTAACCTTAAACTACATAGAGGGTTCTTTACTGTAAGAGCGGCAAGGATGTGGAATACCCTTCCACAGGCGGTGGTCTCAGCGGGGGGCATTGATAGTTTCAAGAAACTATTAGATAAGCACCTGAACGACCACAACATACAGGGATATACAATGTAATACTGACATATAATCACACACATAGGTTGGACTTAATGGACTTGCGGTGTCTTTTTTCAACCTCACCTATTATGTAACTATGTAACATGGAGACAATTCAAGAAAGCAGCTCAGTGCTTTTTGGTATACCAGAATGAGCTAAACGTGAGAAACCTCAGAGCAGTAATTATAATGCAGTAGAATGCCCATGTGCACACTGCCCCATACAGAATTGTTCTATAGACTTACGTTGACAGACGGTGCCGTTCCCCACATATCCAGGCTTGCACGTGCAGCTGTGTCCTTGCACTGAGTTTGTACAAATAGAGTTCTCATCGCAGCCGCTGTGTCCATTGCCGCAATCATCGTGTTCTAGGAAGAGATCAAGGAGAAGAATTTGTGAGGTGCAAATAAACCAGCACAGATCAGAACAGACCAATCAGTAGTCACAGGGATACTGGCTCGGGGCCAGAATGAATATTATATCAGAAGCAATTCAAACTCATGTCATTGATTTAAGCCTAAAGCTCAATGACAAAGGCCCTGAAGCTTATCCAACATAGAGAAGGGTTAGAACCCCTGTCAGGTTTTTATTGTGCCCCCTTTTGGAAGATTCACTATTTGTCCCAGGAACTATTGTTTTGCAAAAACCAAACAATTTTGAGTTGTCACCATTACAGGAATAGAGAGAAATCTTCCAATGGGGACACCTGAACTGGTGACAAAAATCTAAGAGGGGATTTCTTCTCTCTTTGGAGAAATTTCTTACTTCCTCATGGGTCTAAAGGACAGGAAATGAAGGGAAATCTCTCTAGTTGGACACACATGACCGAAAAACCTAAAAGGACTTTGAATCTTTTCCTTTTCTAATGGAAATTTTAAAAAACGTGAACAACAACTTGGCATGCAGATTATTGTTCTCAGGCACAGCTGCCACCTCATCCCTTTAAACCCGAACACCTTTGAGGTTAATTTAATGCAGATAAGGCACCAAGTGAGTTTAATTACCACCTTAATCAGCCACAGAACCTGCGTAATTAGTATGTTTTCGGGTTTAAAGGGATGAGGTGGCAACCCTAGGCACAGCTAGCACGTTGTTAATCTACATTGCAGCTGCAGATTGGCAACGTGCAGCTGTGGGCACTCCTAGTTCCTGAGAGCCCATTGGCACTGACAAATGTAGTTCCTAGACGATTAATAGGGAACCAATCAGCACAAATTTTAAACATATGATTTCTAGCACAGCCATTTGTGGTAATCACTAGAAGTTTTGGTGTCCAGGCTGCAGATAGCCATGTAACTCACTATTTGTGCACCAACTGTGCAGAGAGAAAGAGATACAGTGTTTGGAAGTATTACAGTGTATACAAATAATTCAATACATTTCTAAAAATTAAAATGTTTAACTGAACACAGGTATTCATATAAAAAAAAAAAAAAAAATAAAAACACTTTTTTAAAATATTTGTTCATCTATCAGCTAATAATGAAAGCTATGAGCGGAGTATTTTCTACAAAGCGTGTTAATGAAAAAAAAAAAAAAAAAAAACTTATATGATTAAAAAATAAAAATAACTGTCTAAATTAGTTGGGTAAGTCTAACAAGTCGCTGTTACTGACAGCTGCAGTTCTCAGACTAACAATAAGGAACCAATCAGCACGATATCCAATCCTCTGATCACCATGACAGCCAATCATGGTGATCACTAGCAGTTTTGGTGTCCAGCCTGCAGATGGCACTGTAAATCTCTATTGTGCACCCACTGTGCACAGAGAAAGGGATACCATGTTGGAAAGTATTACAGTGTATAAAAATAAACACCATTTGACTGAACACAGTTAGGCTACTTTCACACTGTTTTTAGCGCCGCTTTACCATCATTTTAGCGGCGCTATTCAGGCAGTTTTAACCCCCACTAGCGGCCGAAAAAAGGGTTAAAACCACCCACAAAGCGCCGCTGCAGCGTCGCTTTGCCGGCGGCTTGGCGGCACTGCCCCATTGTTATCAATGGGTAGGGGCGCTTTAGGAGCGGCGAATACACCGCTCCTACAGCGCTGCAAAGATGCGCTTGCAGGACTTTTTTGACCGCCCTGCAAGCGCACCGCTCCACTGTGAAAGCCCTCGGGCTTTCACACTGGAGACACAGGAGAGGCTCTTTGCAGGCGCTACACAGGCGCTATTTTTAGCATTGTAGCGCACGTAAAGCGCCTCAGTGTGAAAGTAGCCTTATACATAAGACAAGAAAAGTACATCTTTCATATTTTTGTCCATTTATTAGCTAATAATTAAAACTATGAGCACAGTATTTATTACAAAGCATATTACCAAATAAAAACCTTATATGGTGATAAAAAAACTGCCTAAAATATTTAGATTGACTAAAAAGTCATTGTTACTGACAGCTGCAGTGCTCAGACTAAAAATAGTTAACTAATCAGCATGAATTTTGATGATGTGATCACTAGCAGTTCTGGGGTCCAGCCTGCAGATGGCACTCTCTGTGTAGCCACAGTGCACAGAGAAAGAGATACAGTGTTGGGAAGAATTCCAGTGTGTATACATAAGAAAATACATTTTAAAACATTAGAAAGTTTGACTGAAAACAGTCCATTTATCAGCTAATAAAAAAAATATGAGCAGAATATTTATTACAAAGCATGTTCCCAAAAAATAAACCTTATAAAACTGTCTAAATTATTTAGGTAGGCTAAAAAGTCACCGTTACTAACAGCTGCAGTTACCGGGCTAACAATAGGGAACCAACCAGCACGTTTTTTGATCATGTGATTGCCATTTATTATTACCAATTATGGTGATAACTAGCGGGTTTGTTGTTTTGTTTCTATTTGTGCACAGAGAAGGAAATACAGTGTTACAGTATATAAAAATAAATACATATTTTTTTTTTTAAATGTTTGACTGAATTCAGTTATACATAAAATAAAAAATAAATTTTTCTACATTTTGTCAATTTATCAGCTAATAATAAAGCTATGAGCAGAGTATTCACTACAAAGCATGTTACTAATTAAAAACCTTATATGGCCTTAAAAAAAACTCTCTAAAATATTTAGGTAGCTATTAACATACATAAAACTATTTGTATGTTAATTAGATACTACTGTAATTGTCCAGTTGTCTCCATCACTCTGCCTTCTAGTTTTTGGACCATTACCAGTGGCTGTACCTTAGATATATCCCCCTCTATGGCTATACCTGATGATCCGATCTTTCATATCCCTATGACTCTGGAGCCTCAGTTTACATACTGTACAATTCGATTTTGAATATACAGGTAATCAATATGACCAATTATGGCTTCGTCGCTATGAATTTTGCCAATTCATGAATGTTTTCAATTTGTAAACCCGTGTTATATATTCTTGATGTCTTGTGACTATTTATTATCCTATTTTTCTAAAAAATTATTTCTACTTCTAGTGCTCACTGTGCCTAATATCAATAAATTCTCCTGAAGAAGCCAATTACCAAGGAGAAACATGTAGAGATGAAATCAGTTTGCACTTGTATTAGTACTGTAATTTCAATACTTACCTTTTGGATGTTTGTTTTTAATGTTCCAATAAATGTCTACTTTTTACAAATGATTTTGTCCTAATTGTGCACCTTAAAAATCCCAAATACATTGTCAAATTTATATTTATCTATCTAAGGGATGTGGTGCTGTATCTTTACTAGATGATAAGCAAAATACCTTTTCTAATTAGCCACAGAGTTGTTGTAAAGTTAACAGATGCTAAATTTAGTCCGGCCATCTACATGTCACTGGCTTCTGGTCACGAACGAGTTAGGCCATCGTGGTGAAAGAATTTTGGGTCCCTCCAATTTATTAATTTATAGAGCTTGTATATCCTGACTTCCTGTCTGACATTTAATCCAAACATACTACAACTGCAGACTTTCCAATGCTCATGACTCAGCAAAAAAGAGCAAAAACAATGTCTCTATTGTGTCAATCTGCTCTACAACACTCCTGCGTGGCATGTCATGAGATCACTTTAAAGGGCTAAATGATAAAGAAATAAAAAGATAGCGAACTGAGAGTTTAATCGCTGAGGCTCACACGCAGAAAGCGCGGCCACAAATTTGGATCTTGCACATCATTTCCCCATAAAAGTTATTGGTAAACAAAGTAATACAGTATAATTATACTGATGACATTAGGCCCTGGAACACACTAGACAATAATCACATTTAATGGCATCTGGGCCACTCTTCTCTTTACTGCATCGCTGAAAATTTTATGGAGTAGTTTTGGCACAAATGTTTTCTCTTAGTCCAGAACGGGTTCCTATCCGGCATTAAACGGCCTAATTTATTTTCCGCTGCATAATATCTATTAACAAACACCGGCGCTGCAGGAAAAAAAGAGAGAGACTTCATCAAATTACATTGTAATTGTCGAAAGGACGTTCCTTAAAGGTGACGTTTCACTTACTCAGATTTCTCCTTCCCTGGTCCCCCCCCCCCCCCCTTATCAATATTATATATGAATTTTTTTCTATTACATACCTTCTCTTAGTCCCTGTGATGTCATCACTGGGTCCTTTTTGCTTCTCTATGCAATGCAGGCAGATTATGGCTGGTGGGAGGGGCCAGCTGTGTGCCATACAGGGCTTCCTGAGCACATCACAGCACCTTGCATCAGTAGTCCTCTCAAGAGCCCTCAGCCATGATGCAAGCATTGGTCCTGGCTCTTGGGAGGAGTTATGCAAATATCAAATGCCTTGATGGGTGGGTGTCAGCCTGCAGGAGTGGATGTTCCTAGGCAGGCTGCATTTGCATGCAGTCCACCCTGGGCAATGCCCACATGTTAAGCTGAGCCTCCATGATTGAAAAGACTAAAATCCCATGAATGAAAGGGGCGGGCCCAGGGGCAGTCAGGCTGGGGAGGGAGTAGCCAGATGATGCTGGACATCCTCCAGCCAGAAAAGAGGTGGGGGTCTATCTGAATTGCTACAGCACCACAACACCATTTGGAATGTTGGATGCCTGGTCTTGTAGTGATGTAGGGGGTGGAGTAGGGTTGCCACCTCATCCCTTAAAACCCGAACACATATTAATTACGCAGGTTCTGTGGCTGATTAAGGTGGTAATTAAACTCACTTGGTGCTTTATCTGCATTTAATTAGCCTCAGAACCTGTGTAATTCAAAGGTGTTCAGGTTTAAAGGGATGAGGTGGCAACTCTAGGGGTGAGTGGTGGATGGCACCTCAACGTGCAGCGGTGGGCAGGGCCGTTGATAGAAATCATGGGGCCCCATACAGCCTACCTGACAGGGCCCCCTTCAGCTCCACCCATGGCGACACACCCCGGCCCCTCCCCAGACCCCGCCTTGAAAGAAAGTGCAGGTTTGTGTAATTTCTTCATCAATTTAGGCCAATATGTATTCTGCAACATTTTTTTGGGTAAAAAAAAAAATCCCAAAAAGAGTATATTGATTTGTGCAAAAGTTATAGCGTCTACAAAATATGGGATGTATTTATGTATATTTTTACTAGTAGTGGTGGCGATCAGCGACTTGACAGTGGGACATGCCAAGGCCATGATGTGCTGCCGACAGTGCCATCCATGCCAATTGCATAGCGCATGTGCTGCCTGCAGAGATAGTGCCACTCATGCTGCCAATGCCATTATGGTTTGGAAACTGGTTTGGTTCTATATTGCCACCATCCCTAAATTGGATATGCATTCAAGTATATACGGTTTCCATGGGACTTGGAAGGCAATATATCCAAGTACGCAACAACAATATAGTAAAAGTATACAACTTTATTACAAAAAAGTATATATATATATATATATTATAATAATAATAATAATAATAATTATATATATATATACCATTGGCCATAAAATCACAAATTTGCTGGCAAGATGCAGATTTACACAATACTTATATAATAGTCCTGTCACGGTCTGGAGTCAGGCTCGGAGGCCAGTAGCTATAGCAGCGGGGCAGATATTCACTCAGGTCACCCTGGCTGATGACACGGGTTCACCTAAGGTGCGGGGTCTAAGCACTAACCGGTATTCACCAGAGCTCCTGATGGTGGAGATGGGTTTTGCTGCGTGTTAGTACCAGGTCGCGGTCCTCAGGATCGCCCCACCAGGAGGTGAGCAAGCCGGGGTCCGGTAGCAGATATAGCAGGTAGGGGTCAAGCAAAAGCGTAGTCGAGAAACTAGCCAAATGTTGGTAACGAATGGTAGCGAAGATACGGTCGACAGCAGGAGAGACAAGAGCGTGATATTGGCTGGTGAAGGCACAATATTCTGGCAACCAGGAAGTGCAGAGACATGATTTGAATCAGGAAGTTCATGGGAGGAGCAAAGAGTTCAAGGTTCAAGGCAAACAAGATTCAAGACAAGATCATTTACGGAATTGTCTAAGGAGCTTTCCAGCATTTCAGGTGGCTCAGCAAGTAGAGTCATTGCCAGGCACAGCAGAGGTCCCAGGTTCAAGTCCAGGTTCTTACAAGCCCATAGCTGGGAAAATTTTTTGAAAACCTGTCCACTGCATGTTGGTTGTCAGTATCAGCCCCAGGCTTGGACAAGCCCAACACATTTTGGCTGAATTCCTTCCTCAGGGATATAGCGGTTATAAATGTATTATATAAAATGTGCAACCAGCCAGCAGAGTCAAAACCAGAATATACAATGTCTTGTCACCTTCTGTCATCTGCGGACCACCCAAGACCACTCCGAAAGGAACAGCATGCATCTGCTGAGGCTACTGGAGCTGCAGCCTGTAGCAGTATATCTCAAATATAGCAGCATATGACAATCTATCAATCTGCCTCATCTACAACAGAATAGGGCGAATAGCTCCTCACATGAGCAGAGAAACAAAGAGCACCTATTGTTTTTTATATATGGGATTGTAATAAAGTTGTTGTATATTTTTTACTATACTGTCAGTGATTATTTGCATACATTCCCTTCAAAGTCCCAAGAGAATCGTATATACTTGAATTCATATCTGGAGATTTTGGTGAACATTTTGGCACAACAAAAACTTGCACTCTATTGAACTAACACCATGTGTGACAACACAGCAATGATGTAAACAGACCACAAAGAGAAGTTCCAGGAACCAGGTGGAACTTCTAAGTCAAGCATGACTCTCATTGGTCTGTGAGAAGCTTCCCACACTTTGCTTCATCAGTTTTTCTGGATGGAAGAGACTGCAATGGGACTGCAGTAGAAATGTAAGAGAAAGGAAAAAAAATGGGCTGGCTGGAACCAAACTACAGTGCACAATACTGGCCTAATGACCCTACTCTAAAGGACGAGGAAGAAGCTTGATAGCTTTGAAACGCGTTCCTGTGTCTACTGCGCATATGTGAAGAAGTGACGTTGGAGTTTCTCTCTTGGGCTTGAGTTCCAGCTCCAATATCAGCAGCAGCGTTTTTTTCCATCATGGCACACTTTATCCGCAGCCAGTGGCTACGGCTGGGGGTTCCCCTGGTCATCTCCTGATGATTCCTGGTCTTCCTACCGCCCATGATGCCATGCTCAGCACATGCTTTGTTTGTGATAGCATTTTTATTTATCAATTAAACTGTCTTTTATCACATGCTACACTATGGGGTTTGCACCTTTTTTTAAAAAATTTTTTAGCCTAATGCCCCGTACACACAGTCGGACATTGATCGGACATTCCGACAACAAAATCCTAGGATTTTTTCCAGACGGATGTTGGCTCAAACTTGTCTTGCATACACACGGTCACACAAAGTTGTCGGAAAATCCGATCATTCTGAACGCGGTGAAGTAAGACACGTATGTCGGGACTATAAACGGGGCAGTGGCCAATAGCTTTCATCTCTTTATTTATTCTGAGCATGCGTGGCACTTCGTGCGTCGGATTTGTGTACACACGATCGGAATTTCCGACAACGGATTTTGTTGTCGGACAATTTTATCTCCTGCTCTCAAACTTTGTGTGTCGATAAATTCGATGGAAAATGTCCGATGGAGCCCACACATGGTCGGAATTTCCGACAACACGCTCCGATCAGACATTTTCAAATCGGAAAATCCAACCGTGTGTACGGGGCATAACTGCAGGAGGTGTGTTTAGGATTTCCCATCTCGCATCATAACCAGGTGTCCCCAGATCATCAGAAGACAGTTATTAGGAAATTGGGTGGACTGGTCATCACAGCAATGTCGGAAGTCAGGAATTCTAGATACTAAACAGCCAAACCTTTATCATCCATGGCAGGGAGATGCACAAACCAATGAATTCCTGGTTCAGTGAAGGTGGAGGACTCCTTCAAAGAGCAGCCACAGATGGGTTAATGGCGGACTTCTGTGTGCCGCGGACGGGGCGCCAAATTTATTTCAGCATATTGCGGGGGTCGGGGGAAGTTTAAATCTGAGTTCTGGCAGAGTTCTCGATACGTTATGATGCAAGGCGGCATTCTGATATACCATCTAATAAAACCACAACTCTCCAACTGTTCTCCGCGGCTCAGAGCTGCTCCTGTTTATGAAAGCATAAAATGCAAAGTTTGCTCGCTCGATGATAAAAATGCCACTTGCTACGGCAATGGAGGGAGAATGTGCAGCAGAAAAACACTCATACGTCAAAACAGAAGCACAGTGCCTGCCCTTTTTACAGCCATTGAAAGGGATACTCCAACCACAACTAATATCTGAATTATTGGTAGACCCGGAGACAGCTATAAATTTCAGGTAGTAAAGACTGTTCTGCCTTTTTTTCCAGATTTCTGTTTTCATATAACAACCTGTTGGTTCTACACTCCAGTAATCTCCGGTACAGCAGCAACCAGACTGGGAGAGGGAGGGGGCAGGACTGTAAGTCAATCAAGCTTTATTGCATCGAAGCGTGCAGTGTATCTGATAAATGAAGCTTGCTGATAGGAGGAGGGAGCACAGACATAACCTTATTAGTGAGTTCCTGCATCTTCACTATCCAACCATGGCCTTGTCCAAGCTGTATTGGTTTGAGGCAGTGGAGAACAGAAGTTGGCTATAGTGTTTGGTAGGGGTCCCTGGATTAGAAAATGAAATGAATACATATGCAATGTTTGTTTTAGGCGGGCAAGACACATATGTATTTAAACTGTATAATGTGCTGTTTGCCTATACTTGAAACCATGGAATCAGTATGACAGGTAGGTACTTATTTTTTTTTGCATTTGCTCCAAAAGAGAGGCCATTGGCAATAGATGTTGGCTAAAAAAGGTACAAGTGCTTCCATTTCATGCCGCCTCCCTCGATATATTATTTCCTCCTGGATATTTGGTCTTTGATCATTTCCTTCTGGATACATGAATTCCTCATGGATACCTTAATTCCTCCTTGATACTTTGTTTCCTCCTGGATACATTACTTCCTCCTCGATACATTCATTCATTTTTAAAACATTATTTATTACTTGATATATTATTTCCTCCATTATACATCATTTCCCCCTGGATACATTATTTCCTCCGCCATACATTATTTCTCTGTAGAAACCCTAGGATTCCATGGAACCCTGGTTAAGAATGGCCAAAGGCCTCTTACATTGGTGGTCAGTGGAGAAATTTACCCTTGACAGTGGTGGTCAGAATTCCAGCGTTACAGGTAGCTCAAAAGCTAATTGGTGCCATAACGCTGGATCTGCCTAGTGGCATTGGTCCCGGAACTATGCAGACGCCATCAGATGGGAGATCTATCAGCCACAACTCAAGGAACCCCTATCAACTTCTGGAGATACCCTAGAATTTCATGGAACCCTAGTTGAAAATGGTGAAATGCCTCTTACATTGGTCAGTAATAGAAAGTCAACCTTGACTGTGGCGGTCAAAATACCACCCATGCAGACAGCTGAAAAGATTATTGATGCCATGCTGCTGGTTCTACCAAGTTTCATTGGTCCTGGAACTATGTAGGCACCATCAGATGGGAAGTCTATCAGCCACAGCTCAAGGAACCCTTATCAATCTCTTGACAGTGGTGGTCAGAATGCCACCCATACAAACAGCTAAAAAGATATTTGGTGCCATGCTGCTGGCTCTGCCGGGTAGTGCTGTCCCCAAAAACGATGCAAGAACCATCAAATAGGAGGTCAATCAAAGACAGGCAGAAAGGAAAAATGCGTTTAATTTTCAGGACGATTTAAATTTAAAATGGTCGAAAAATGATCGACTGATTCAAATTCTGTGTGACGAATATCTGGTTGTTAAGGAGCGGGCTGGGAAGCCAGCCATCGCATCCTTAACAACCAATGACTCATCAGCTGTTAGCGAGCTTCTCCACTGACAGCTGAAATGTAAATCAGAGAATGCCGGCACTGAAAAATTAGGAAAAAAACAGTGTGGGGTCCCCCCAAATCCATACCAGACCCGAAGGGTCTGGTATGGATTTTAGGGGAAATCCCATAACAAAATTTAAAGAAAAAGTGAGCCCCCCCAAAAAAATCCATACCAGACCCTCATCCGAGCATGCAGCCCGGCAGGCCAGGAAAGGGGGGAGTGAGTGCCCCTCCCATGAACCATACCAGGCCACATACCCTCAACAAGGGGGCCCCCGGATCCCAGCCCCCTCATGTGACTCCACCCCTTAGTTATTTAACAAATATCAGACAGCGTAGCAGGCGGGAGCCTTCAACAAGAACATTTTTTTTTGGGGGTCTGGCAGTGCGGTGGGCAACATGATTGACGATGGATGTATATTGGGGGGGCTTTTTTTTTTTTTTTAAATGAGGACTTGTCAAAAACTTGTGTTGTGTCTTTACTCACTTTTTACACTTATTTGCTGAATGAGTAATGGTACTATGCACCCCAAAGGGGTCGGGATCTGGGGGCCACCTTGTTAAAGGGGGCTTCCAGATGCTGCTAAGCTCCTCACCCTAAGATCCCCACAACCAATGGCCAGGGTCGTGCAGAAGAGACCCTTGTCCCCATCAACATGGGGAGAAGGTACTTTGGGATGGGGAAGGGGCAGAGCCCCCTCGCCCCAAAGCACCCTCAATGTTAAGGGCATGTGGCCTGGTATGGTTCAGGAGGTGGGGGGACAAGCATGCTTGAATAAGGGTCTGGTATGGATTTTTGGAGGGACCCTACGCCTTTTATTTTTTTCAAATTTTGGCATGGGGTTCCCCTTACAATCCATACCAGACCCGAAGGGCCTGGTTGAGGATGGCTGTTTTATAGCTTTTAACTAGGAGTTTTCACCCGCATTACCTGAATTTCCCCAGGAACACAAGTCTTTCCCAAAAAGCTTCATTGAGATGATAAGCCTCAAAGACTTTACATCCTTTGTCATTTGAACCATCATCAGCAGTTTTTGGGGTCAACCTTGTTGAAGATGTTTTTGAAACGACCCATTTCTTGAAGACAAAAGATGAATTTAAAAAACATAAAAGAAAAAAAAAAAACAATTTTGAGAACAACTTTCCATGAGATGTGTAATTATCTGTAATCACAGTCTGCTCGATGTTAAATGGATAAGTTGATAGAACAGTTAGGACGATAATGAAAGATTGCTTGAGCTTCATACGGGAGGAAAATGGAAAATCTGACAAGTTTGTCCCATATCTTCGGCATTAGGAGTCGGCGAACCGTGGCAGGACGAATGATTGTTTATCATGATGAAAATAGTCTGCGTTCTGCCACTATTGAAATGAGCTGTCTCCAATCGTTTGTCAAGTAGCATAAAAGCAGTAATTACCAATGTACTGAAATCTGTTCCATTTAGTTTTATAGATGTCCCTATTGCTAGACTGGGAGAGGGTCTCAAGAGGGACTACTGCCTCTTGCCAGTCACTGAGTGTAACAATTCCTACATCCTTCAAAGGAGTTGGTGAATCTTTTATATTTGAACTATCAGGGGGCATACAATAAAAAGCGAAAATTTGGGCTCTGTCCCCTCCCCCCGCCCCGCATGTAAGTTATGCTTTTTTTTTGTATGTATTGTGACTGATTATTTTGTCATTCTATTATCAGTTTTAGCAAAGCAGTCTTTGTTGGAGGTGTAAACCCCGCTACACATATGCTTCCTAGTCACACTTACTGGAGGAAAATTGTTCTGTGGGTGCGATAGCTCTTAGCACCGAGATCACAACACAATCATTCTTGGCACAAGGCTTTCAGCGAACACAATAAAAATGTGAACACATTTCTTTAATGCATCTAACTTCTTACCTCTTCCTAATGGTTAACAAGACCAAAATGTTTAACCTTCCCCCTACTAGAGTCTAAACACTTAACCCTTCCCCGACTGAGCCCTAACACTAACCCCCCCTACTGTGCACTAACACTAACCCCCCCTACTGTGCCCTAACACTAACCCCCCTACTGTGCCCTAACACTAACCCTTCCCCCAGCTGAGCCCTAACACTAACCCTCCCCTACTGTGCCCTAACACTAAATCTTCCCTTACTGTGCCCTAAAACTAAACCTCCCCCTACTGTGCCCTAACACTAACCCCCCTACTGTGCCCTAACACTAACCCCCCTACTGTGCCCTAAAACTAAACCTCCCCCTACTGTGCCCTAACACTAAATCTTCCCTTACTGTGCCCTAAAACTAAACCTCCCCCTACTGTGCCCTAACACTAACCCCCCTACTGTGCCCTAACACTAACCCCCCTACTGTGCCCTAACACTAAATCTCCCCCTACTGTGCCCTAACACTAAATCTCCCCCTACTGTGCCCTAACACTAACCCTCCCCTACTGTGCCCTAACACTAAATCTCCCCCTAATGTGCCCTAACACTAACCCTCCCCTACTGTGCCCTAACACTAAATCTCCCCCTAATGTGCCCTAACACTAACCCTCCCCTACTGTGCCCTAACACTAAATCTTCCCCTACTGTGCCCTAACACTAACCCTTTTCCCAACTGAACCCTAACACTAAATCTCCTCTACTGTGCCCTAAAACTAACCCTCCTCCTACTGTGCCCTAACACTAAATCCCCCCCTACTGTTCCCTAAAACTAACCCTTCAACAACTGAGCCCTAACACTAACCCTCCTCCTACTGTGCCCTAACACTAAACCTCTCCCTATTGTGCCCTAAACACTAAATCTCCCCCTATTGTGCCCTAAACACTAAATCTCCCCCTATTGTGCCCTAACACTAAATCTCCCCCTATTGTGCCCTAACACTAACCCTTCCCCAAGTGAGCCCTAACACTAACCTTTCCCCAACTGAGCCCTAACACTAAATTAACACTAACCCTCCTCCTACTGTGCCTTAACACTAAACCCCCCCTACTGTGCCCTAACACTAAACCTCCTCCTACTGTGCCCTAACACTAACCCTTCCCCCAACTGAGCCCTAACACTAACCCTTCCACCAACTGAGCCCTAACACTAACCCTTCCCCCAACTGAGCCCTAACACTAAACCTCCTCCCACTGTGCCCTAACACTAAACCCCCCAACTGAGCCCTAACACTAATCCCTACCCCAACTGAACCTTAACACTAACCCTTCCCCCAACTGAGCCCTAACACTAAATCCCCCCTACTGTGCCCTAACAAACACCCCTCTATTGTGCCCTAACACTAACTCTTCCCCCAACTGAGCCCTAACACTAAATCTCCCCCTACTGTGCCCTAACACTAATTCTTCCTCAACTGAGCCCTAACATTAACACTTCCCCAACTAAGCCCTAACACTAACCCACCTCCTACATTGCCCTAACACTTTTTTTACATTTCTTCACTGACTTCCTGGTTTCTGCTCTAGACCCAAATGTCATACATTCCAGGAGTCTTCATGGGAAGGGGGGGAGGGGATATCTGAGCTAAGCACACCCTCCCGCCTGCATGCCTTAGCTAAGGGTAGATGGCATCCAGGAAGTAAAAGCTACACAAATCATTTGCCGTTACTCAGGAATGCCTGGGGGGGGGGGGTTCAAAGTGATTTCTAAAACAAAATAAAGCACAGAGACATGGATGGCTGGATGGGGGAATTGGCTGTGTCTATAAAAAAATAAATGAAATTGTGTTCTCAGATTGTGGTGCTCAGATACAGTGTAGTTCCATCAGTGCCATCAATGCCCATCAGTGCCCACCTATCAGTGCCCATCAATGCCCATCAGTGCCCACCTATCAGTGCCCATAATGCCCATCAGTGCCCATCAATGCCCATCAGTGACCACCTATCAGTGCCCATCAGTGCGGCCTATTAGTGCCCATAAGTGCCACCTATAAGTACCCATCAGTGCAGTCTTTCAGTGCCCATCAGTGTCGCCTATCAGTGCAGTGCCCATTAGTGCCACCTATGAGTGCCCATCTGTGTCGCCTATGAGTGCCCATCAGTGTTGCATATCAGTGCCACCTATCAGTGTTGCATATCAGTGCCCATCAGTGCCACCTCATTGGTGCCCATCAGTGAAGGAGAGAACGTACTTTTTTACAAAAATTTATAACAGAAACGAAGAAAAACTTTTTTATATTTTTCAACATTTTCGGTCTTTTTTTAATTTGCTTAGCAAAAAAGAAAAAACCCCACAGGTGATCAAATACCACCAAAAGAAAGCTCTATTTGTGGGAACAAAATGATGAAAAAATGTGGTGTGGGTACAGCGCTGCATGACCACGCAATTGTCATTTAAACAGCGACAGCGCTGAAAGCTGAAAATTGGCCTGGGCAGGAAGGAGGGGGAAGTGGCCGGCATTGAAGTGGTTAATACTTTCTGGGTCACAGATCAGGAATTCTGACTTCACTTGCTGCATGCTTGGACCAGGTTAATGAGATAGAAAAGACCAATTACTGCCCCGCCCCCCCCTCCTGGCTTGAGCCCACCACTTGAGAATGGGATTTAGTATGACAACCATAATAAATAGGCTTGAAATCATTGTCTTTATTGACTATTGTCTATGAAAATGCAATCTTGCTTGCAACAAAATATCAAATCCCCCCCCCCCCCCCCGATACATATCTATAGTGATATATCTTTTTTTTTTTTTAAGTTTATACTATAAATAAAAAGGAAAAATGGCAACTTAAGCAGAAGAGGGATCGATAGAGAGAACGGCGCTGATGCAAGGTGAATGGTAACCCCGGAATGAACAGGGGACGACCTTGGAAAACCTTTACCGATGACCTTTCAGTTCAGGAGAGAGCCGCGCCGGGATGCATTAAGCCCACAGTATCATTCCCATCGATTTACTCTATAAAGTGCGCTCAACGAAGCAGCACAAATGCGCCATTGATCTAAACGCCACTTTGTGTAGAAGAAACCAAACAAAACGCTACAAAGACTTTTATACGGCAACAGTAACAGCCACAGGTTGCGTTGTGTAGCGGTCCTTTGTTACTCGTCGGCGGGGGTTACACAGCGGCTGGAGAATGTAAGGTGACCTCCGCTGTCAGTTTAACTGTTTGAAGATGTTCGTTTCAACATCTCCTTAGACACGTACTATGCAAGCGAACAAACATTCGTAGAAAAAAAAAAATCATCTGACTTCCGAGTACATCCTTGCTGTCAACTGTCACTCTACAGCAGAGGATGCAGTAACTTAATTCATCTGTATTAGTGTTTTTCTTTTTTACTTTTTTTTTTTTTTAACCACTTGCTTACCAGGCACCTAAACCCCCCTCCTGCCCAGACCAATTTTCAGCTTTTAGCGCTGATGCACTTTGAACAACAATTGCGCGGTCATACTACACTGTACCCATATGACATTTTCATATTTTTTTTCCCACAAATAGAGCTTTCTTTTGGTGGTATTTGATCACCTCTGCGGTTTTTTATTTTTTGTTTATTTTATTTTTTGCGAAATTTAAAAAAAAAATACAAAACCGTTTTATATTTTGTTAATAAATTTTACAAACAGGTAATTTTTCTCCTTCATTGATGTACGCTAATGAGGCTGCACTGATGGGCACTGATAAGGTGGCACTGATGGGTACTAATAGGTGGCACTGGTGGGCACTGATGAGATGGTACTGATGGGCGGCACTGATGGGCATTGATAGGTGGCACTAAGGGGCACTAATAGGTGGCACTGATGGGCACTTAACTCTGGCGGTGATGGGCACTGATGGGTGGCAGTGATGGGCACTGATCGGCACTGGTAGGTGACACGGATAGGCAACACTGCTGGGTGGCACTGATGAGGCACTGATTGGCACCACTGGTGGGCATTGATAGGTGGCACTGATTGCTTGCACTTATGCACTGGTGGGCACTGATTCGTGCCACTGTGTGGGCAGTGGCAGGTGGCACTGGAAGGTGGTATTGGTGGGCACAGATGAGGCGGCTTTGCCTCTTCCTCTTCAGGACCGATGTCCCTTGCACTGATGCTGGTGATCAGCTTTTTTTGACAGCGTGAGGAGAAAAAAAAATGAATACCGATCTTCTGTCTACATCACGTGATCAGCTGTCATTGGCTGACAGCTGATCAGGTGGTAAGGGGTCGGGATCGGTCAATCTCAGTGACTTAGTGATCACAGCGAGCGCCGCGTAGGCCATGAAGGGGGCGCGCGGGGAGCGTGCAAAGGGTAGGACGTCTATTGACGCAAAGTAGCCGTCATTCGGCTATAGCGTGGCTCTGAAGGAGTTAATCATGTCATTTTTATTTTTTTATCCGAATACATTTTTTTTTTATTTAAAAGGTAAAAAAGCATTTACAGAAATCTTGAACAACAGTTATACAATGAAAGTTTGTAGAACCACAGTATACCGTTACATAGAAAATTCTGTCAGTGGGGGGGGGGATCTGGACCCGTCATGTGAATCCGTATATTCTAAATTTTGTCAGCAAGGATTTGAGTGTCCAAAATAAGTTTGGATATTGCCAGGGTTTGCTGGTATTGGAATATTATTTTTATTGAAAGAGAAATAGTTTTTACCATTTACAACAAGACAAAAACATACAAAACATTTCATAAAAAAAAAAGAAAGGACGCAATATTATCTCAGGTTCATTATGCACTTATTTAAGAATTTTTAACATATCAATAAAGTTATATATATGTCTTTTCTCTCTTTTCTTCTTTCCTTTCCTTTCCCTCCCTTTCTTCTTATTAGACATGTGCAATTCGTTTTGTTCCCAATTCGTTTTTTAATGAATTTTGCCAAATTTGTTAATTTGGAAACATCTGAATTAACGAAAAGCCATTTAAGACATTTTTTAGAATATTCCCAAATTGGAATATTCGAAAACTCGTAAATTCGTAAATTCGAAAATTCAAAATGTGAAAAATTTGTAAATTCGAAAATTTGTAAATTCATAAATTCTAAAATTCAAAAATTCAAAAATTCAAAATTTGAAGAATTTGTAAATTTCTTAAATTAAAAAATTTGAAAATTCAAAATTCGAAGAATTCGTAAATTTTCGAAAATTCGTAAATTCGTAAATTTGAAAATTCGTAAATTCATAAATTTGTAAATTCAAAAAAAACAAAAACCAGAAAATCTGAAATAATAGCTAACTATTACATTATTGGTATTGGAATTTCCTTTCAAATTTGGCTGTCAGTGAACGTAACGAATATGAATTTATCCGAAGTTACGAATTATCCGAAATAACAAATGCCGCATCTAAATGAATGGATTGTAACTAATTAATAATAATAAATACCAATAATAATAATAAAAACTTTTTCTTTAATTATTTATTACTAATTTGATCCGTTCCATTTATTTAGATGTGGCATTTGTTATTTCGGATAATTCGTAACTTCGGATAAATTCATATTCGTTACGTTCACTAACAGCCAAATTTGAAAGGATATTCCAATACCTATAATTTAATAGTTAGTCATTATTAGTTAGTTATTTATGAATTTATGAATTTTCGCATTGCAATCATAGCGAAAAAAAAAAAAACAATCAAAAAGGAAAATGAACAAATTTTTCGGCAGTGCACATGTCTACTCCTTATATAGCACTGGTAGCATTATATATATATATCACTCAGGTATATTTAATTCAGTGGATACATAATACATATACAATACTGTAATGGTGTATCTAAAACCAAATGTATTTATTTTTATATAATGGGGAGGGTTGGGTGTCAGGTTTATCTGTTGAGGTCCATGCATAAGTATGTTGTATTGTTAAAGTGGTTGTAAACCTCGGTTATGAAAGAGGAACAAAGCATATCCCTCTATAGTGTGCACTTGTCTCAATCCAGAGCACTAACTGTCATTTCTGTCTGCTGGTTCATTCCTCTGCTATCAGCATTAATTAATTCTGACAAATTTTCCTGACACCAAAAGTTAAAAAGGGGACAGGGGAGGGAGCTCCAGCACACAGCTTGTGATTGACAGCCTCAGCTCTGTTCCTTTGTGAAAGGGGGGGGGGTGTCTTTTCCCTCCAATAAGCTTTTGGAGCTCTCTTCACTTCACAAGTAACAACTGTAAATGATGGGATTTCCCTCACTTTGTAGATATGGCTTATCACTTATGTCTAGTGCCAGCTGGTGTGTCCAGTGGTTGGAAGTTCCTATACTGGACTCTGGGACTACTATAAGGCATAGGACAGTGATGGCAAACCTTGGCACCCCAGATGTTTTGGAACTATATCTCCCATGATGCTCATGCAGTGTAGTCAAGCATCATTGGAAATGTAGTTCCAAAACATCTGGGGTGCCAAGGTCCACCATCACTGCCGTATGCCTAACAGTAGTCCCCAAGTCCAGTGGTGACAAGTAATTGTGTCCATTGTGGCTAGTTCTTGTGTTCAGGGGTATTCCCTTTGTTTAGTGATGATAACTGGGTGTCCATTGAAGGTTACTATGCCCAAAGCCAGATTGTGCCCAATAGTTGGCAGTTCCTATGATTATTGGTAATCCCAGTTCTTGTGTCAAGTGGTTGGCAGTTCCTCAGTCTGGTATAATTGTGTTCATGATGGCCAGTTCTTTTGCCCAGTGGTAGTCCCCTTGTCTAGTGGAGGTAACTGTGTGTCCAATAGCATAGTGTGCCCAGTGGTTGGCAGTTCCTATGCCTATTAGTAATCCCTGAGTCCAGTGGTGACAAATAATTGTGCCCATGATGGCCAATTCTTTTGTCCAGTGATAATCCCTTTGTTTAGTGGCAATAACCTTGTGTCCGATGGAGGTCACTGTCAGTCCAATGGTAAATTGAGCGCAGTGGTTCCTTTCCTTTGCCTACTGGTATTCCCTCAATCCAGTGGTGACAAATAATTGTGTCCACGATGGCCGGTTCTTGTGTACAGTAGTTGACAATTTCAATGCCAACTAATATTTCCTGAGTCCAGTGGTGACAAATGATTGTGCCCATGATGGCCAGTTATTTTGCCCAGTGTTTCTCCATTTGTTTAGTGGTTATAACTTATGGGGAGATTTACTAAAACTGGGGCACACAGAACCTGGTGCAGCAGTGTAAAGTAACCAATCAGCTTCTAGGTTTCATTGCGAAAGCCGAATGAACAAGCTGATGTTAGGAGCTGATTGGTTACTATGCACAGCTACACCAGATTCTGTGTTCACAAGTTTTAGTAAATCTCCCTCTGTGTGTCCAACGGCATATTATGTCCAGTGGTTGGCAATTCCCCTGCCTACTGGAAATCCCAGTCCAGTGGTGACAAAAATAGTGTCCATAGTAGCCAGTTCTTGTGTCCAGTGGTACTTCCTTTGTGTAGTAGCAATAAATGTGTGTCCAGTAGAGGTAACTGCGTGTCCAGTGGTTGGCAATACCTAGGCCTATTGGTAATTCCAGAGTCCAGTGGTAACAAATAATTGTGTCCTTGATGGCCAATTTTTGAGTCCAGTGGTTGGCAATTCCTATGCCTACTGGAAATACCAGTCCAGTGGTGGCAAATAATTGTATACATGATGATCAGTTCTTTTGCCCGGTGGTACGCTCTTTGTTTAGTGGTGTAACCTGTGTGTCCAGCAGAGGTAACTGTGGGTGAGATTTACCAAAACTGGTGCACACAAAATTTGGTGCAGCTGTGCATAGTAACCAATCAGATAATTGAACAAGCTGATGTTAGGAGCTGATTGGTTACTATGCACAGCTACACCAGACTCTGTGTTCACAAGTTTTAGTAAATCTCCCCCTGTGCATCCAATGGCATATTATGTCCAGTGGTTGGAAATTCCTATGCCTTTTGGAGTCCAGTGGTGACAAAAATGGTGTCCATGATAGCCAGTTCTTGTGTCCAGTGGTACTTCCTTTGTGCAGTGGCAATAAATGTGTGTCCAGTAGAGATAACTGTGTGTCCAATGACATATGGTGTCCAGTGGTTGACAATTTATATGCCTATTGGAAGTCCCAGAGTCCAGTGCTGACAAATAATTGTGTGCATGGTGGCTAGTTCTTGTGTTCAGGGGTATTCCCTTTGTTTAGTGTTGAAAACTGTGTGTCCAGTGAAGGTTACTATGTGCCCAGTGGTTGGCAATTCCTATGATTATTGGTAATCCCAGTTCTTGTGTTCAGTGGTTGGCATTTCCCGAGTCCAGTGGTGACAAATAATTGTATGCATGGTGGCTAGTTCTTGTGTTTGGTAGTATTCCCTTTGTTTAGTGGTGAAAAGCATGTGGCCAATGAAGGTTACTATGTGCCCAAAGCCATATTGTGCCCATTGGTTGGCAGTTCCCATGATTATTGGTAATCCCAGTTCTTGTGTCCAGTGGTTGGCATTTCCCGAGTCCAGTGATGACAAATAATTGTGTCCATGATGGCCAGTTCTTGTGTTCAGTGGTATTCCCTTTGTTTAGTGGTGATAACTGTGTGCCCAGTGAAGGTTATTATGTGCCCAAAGCCATATTGTATCCAGTGGTTGGCAGTTCCTATGATTATTGGTAATCCCTGTGTCAAGTGGTTGGCAGTTCCCGAGTTGAGTGGTGACAAATAATTGTGTCCATGATGGGCAGTTCTTGTGTCCAATGTTACTCCCTTTGTCTAGTAGTGATAGCTGTGTGTCCAGTTAAGGTAACACCAGGGGCGTTGCTAGGTCTACAAAATATCTGGGGCCAGAGCCCATAGCAGCGAAGTACAGAAAGTCATACGCTTGGGCAGGCATACACATATCTGTGTGTGTGTGTATATATATCTATATATAGATATATATCTATATCTATATATAGATATATATCTATATATAGATATATATCTATATATATATTACATTACATATTATGTATATTATCACCAGGGTCCCCAGAGAGCCTCTCCTTACATCAGAGTCCCCAGAGAGCCCCCCTTAGAGTCCCTAGAGAGGGCCCCCTTACATCAGGGTCCCCGGAGAGCCTCCCCCTTACATCAGGGTCCCCAGAGAGCCTCCCTTACATCAGGGTCCCCAAAGAGCCCCCTTTACATCAGAGTCCCCAGAGAGCCCCCCCTTACATCAGACTCCCTAGAGAAAGCCCCCCTTACATCAGGGTCCCCAGAGAGTCCCCCATTTACATCAGGGTCCCCAGAGAGCCCCCCTTACATCAGAGTCCCCAGAGAGCCCCCCCTTACATCAGGGTCCCCAGAGAGCCTCCCCCTTACATCAGGGTCCCCAGAGAGCCCCTCTTTGCATCAGAGATCCCAGAGAGCACCCCCCTTACATCAGGGTCCCCAGGGAGCCGCTCCTTACATTAGGGTCAACCGTGATAGGGTCGGTAGTGAGTGATAATGTAATTTCTCTGCTGCCTGTGGCTGCACAGTGAGGGCGAAACTGCGGTGATGCAGGGCGGGTGGTGAGAGATCATTTCATCTCTCTGCTCTCTCGACCCACCTGGCTCTCCCGTGCTGCTTGCCTCCTCTCCGGCTCTCCACAGCTGCAGAGAGGCCACAGCCCGGTAGTGGGCCATGGCCCTGTGGTCGGGGACCCCTGGGACTTGGGGCTTTGGGCCCCAGATTCAGGGCTATAGCCCCAAAAGCCACCTCCTAGCGACACCACTGGGTAACACTATATCCAAAGGCATATCAAGTGGTTGGCAGTTCAAGTGTCCAGTTGCCAGTTACATCCACTTTTCATGGTAATAGTTCTATTTCCAGGCAGCTTTACAGTTGCTTCAGCCAAGAAAAATAAAATCCAGATCTGAATCTTCTTTGATGCAGAAATAATTGCGGATTTCTCATTTTTTTTATTTAGTAAGCACCTAAGTTAATATGTTAATAACAGTTTGTGTAGTGTAGCATTGAAGGATAATTATCTCTCTGAACGGTGATAAACAACAATGTAAAGAGAGAGAGGAGAAGCATTACAATCCAGACAACACAACGTTTTAAGCAGACACATAGTTTGTTGTCTCTCCTTTTTAATTAGCAGTTTATTCAAATCGTTTGACTGAACTTTCCAAAGCAGAGAACATTACACGTTGGCTACAGAGAAAGAGGCCTGGAATAAAAAGATTGCGTCCTGTCTATACCGGGTGGGCCATGAGGGGGATGGGGAATTCGGCGTGAACAATACGATGTACCAAAACTCATCTGATTTGTTAAGATCTGAAATGGCAAAATGTGATCACCCTGGCTGTACCATGTGCTGGTAACCTTTGTTACTTAAAGAATGCTGCAGCAGCCGCTCATGCGTTATGCGTTGGCTTGTTATCTCCTAGATTTTTAAGATCAAACAAGTACTCTTGGAGTCCAAACCTGCAACTTCCAATAAACAGCCAAACCGCCTTCAGGCCCCCCCACTGTGTGTAAATCTAACAAGCTGGCTGTCGGCAGTCAGATGGAAGCAATCCAGCGGCTGTGTCAGTGCCAGTTCACTTACCCAACACACCGCCATCCCCGTGCCAGGCTTCCCAGGCCTCACACGCTGGTCAACAGGTCGGAACGTGCATGGCAGGTGTCATTGGGTAGAGGCGAGGGAGGCCAACGAACCTCCATTCACTGTTCTCCCTTTCTTGTTACTGACCCAGAACGACATGTAAAACTTAATTTTGGGTTCCGGTGTCAGTCTGCACTCCATTAGCTTTTTTGGAGAGCAAGTGAGACATCTGGGTTTTTTTTTTAGACTCCTGATGTCTCATTAGAGATTAGAATCTACCACCAAAAATGCATCACATAGAGCAGCCTTTTTCAACCAGGGTGCCTTGAGGTTTCTTCAGGGGTGCTTGGGCAAAATGTCTAAAAATTGCCCAAAAATGGTATACAAGCTCGCGTGTGGATGAAGGCTGCCTTTTAGTCACAGGTTTTCATTGTGCACCATTACAGCCTTCTAGCTGCTGCCGTCCTAACAACCAATGACATCATTAGTTGATGAGGAGGATGTCAGTCGCCAGCACCTACACATGAATACGCTGATTGCGCTACACGTTACATATTGCTGTGCACACTGGAGCGAGAGCAATAAATCTAGGCCCATTATTCACAGTGAACTCTAACATGATGACCTGTAGAGGCACTTAAAGCGTCTTCTATGGAAAAATATAGGATACCAAAGTTTGTTTCTGTTTCACAGAAATATATACATATATATATATATATATATATATATATATATATATATATATATATATATGTGTGGTGTTGATTTAACCAAGAAGAGTGATTCCCACCACCATTCACTCATGCTCTCACCTCAGATGATAGACCCACAACATGCCAGGTCAAATATCGCTTTCCCCTTAGGCAGGGGCTGCTTTATGATCCTGCTCTTCCTCGGTCCCCCTGAGGAAGTCACGTAACCATGATGACACGCGTTGGGTGGAGCCCGGTCACTGTCAGAGGAATAACAGAAACTTTGTTTGCCAATACCGGCATTTTCCTGTATGCCTGCGTGGCAGAATGGTGAAACGGTGCATGCGGGTACGCGATTCAGCTGTCCGCGACACGGAGCAACGGCACACGTAGACGTGCAGGTCAGCGGACCGCGACACAGCTAAACGGCTTAGGCATGTACGCACCTTAGCCGCACACGGAGATCCCCTGGTGGCCCTATAAAAGGCAGCCCTGCTCTCCTTCTCATTGCTGGTTTCTCGTTTCAGCTTCTGTGTTCCTGTTCCTCAGTTCTGCTATTCATTCCTGCCTGCTGTGACCCGGATTGCCTTGACTTCCTCTGGACTTCTCCTGCAGCTTGACCACGGCTTGCCAAACGGATTCCTCTTCTGCCTGTTCCCGTGTTTGACCCCTGGCTTCTCCTTAAGACTTTGCTCCTGCTTGCTCTAGTGTTTGACCTCTGCCTGTCTTTGGACTTTCCCATTGCTTGATTCCTGTGTATGACCTCGGCTTGTTTATACGGACTTCCTTCTAATCGGTTGCTGTGTTTGACCCCCTGGCCTTCTCTACATACTTTGTTCCAGTTTCCTTCAGGATCAAGGTGTTTGAACCCCAGCCGGGTTTCTCTGCTGATCAGCATCCAAGTGCAACCCGCACAGACCTGCTACCAGATGGAAGACCAACACGCAAGCCACCTCTCTGTGCCCGATACCCTCTGTGCCACCTCCAGGGGTATAGCGCACTCTGCTGCAAGGGGAGCCGCTCTCAGCATCTCGGCCCTGGTGAGTACCTTGACAGTACAAACCAGCCATGTCAGAGGCCGACAGAGCTGGTTCTCCCCTTGAGGCCCTCTGCCAGCAGGTGACAGCTCTTACCCAGGCTGTTCAAAGACTCCAAGATGGCTACTTCCAAATTGAGGGCCGTCTCCAGCACCTGACGTCCGCTCCAGCTCCTTCGGATGCAGCTTCAGGCAGCGGGGTATACTCTTCTCAAGGTCAAGTCAACCCAGCACCTACAGTTGTAATGACTCTCCCTGAACCCAGAGTTCCCACTCCGGAACGATTTTCTGGAAACCGGAAGAAATTCAGAGCTTTCAAAAATGCTTGCCTGTTGTACTTAGCTCTTCAGCCCAGGACTTTCCATTCAGAATCCGTAAAGGTGGGATTCGTTATTTCGCTGTTATCTGAAGAATCCTCAATCTTGGGCTCATAATCTTCTTGAACAGAAGAGTCCTTTACTTGATTCAGTTGAAACTTTCTTTACCTCTATGGCTCAGTTATATGACGACCCGCAATGCACGGCCACTGCTGAATCCATTCTGCATCCCTTACCCAGGGAAAAAGACCAGTAGAGGACTACACCGTGGAATTTCGTAAATGGTCCGGAGACACTGCCTGGAATGAGGCCACCCTCAAATACCAGTACCGCCAGGGTCTTTCCCAAACACTTAAAGACAAATTGGCACGAGTGGATACCCCTGACTCTCTGGAAGATCTGATCCAACTCGCCACTAAGCTCGACAGATGCCTGCGAGAGCGTCGCACTGAACGCTTTCAGTCTCCCCGGCCTACCTGGATTTTACCCCGGATACCTCCGGTTCCTGTACCTACCGCTGGTCCCTCATCTTCTGCAGAAAGTGAGCCCATGCAACTGGGATTGGTTCGGTCTCCACTCACCCCTGATGAGAGACTGCGACGACGTCAAGCCAATCTTTGCCTCTACTGCGGGGAAGCAGGCCATTTTTTACGCAATTGCCCTGTGAGACCCAGTAAGTACCGTTTGCGGCATGCTATGAACTTTCAAGTTGCTGACTCAACCCAATCTCACCTTATCCTACCGGTCTCATTACAGGTGGCGGAAGAGGAAATTCGGCTGCTGGCCATCGTTGACTCGTTGACTTGATGCAGTTGTTTCCTGGATGCATCCCTTGCCCAAAGTTTGCACATTCCTCTTCAAGACAAAAAACAGCTCCTTCAGGTTTACCTGGCAGATGGGTCCCTACCTAACTCAGGACCTATCACTCAAGAAACCAAGCCCATTCTGGTCTCTACAAACTCTGGTCATCAGGAATTTCTTTGCTTCAACATCATCAACTCACCAATGTTTCCCATCATCCTGGGGTTCCCGTGGCTAATGGCGCACGACCCTCAGATCCTTTGGAGTAAAAAAGAAATTTGCTTCTCTTCAGTATACTGCTCCCAGCATTGTTTTGTGCCGACCTCCAATAAGACTGCCCCCTGTTTGACCATACAACCAGTGCCAGACACGCTTACACATGTCCCTGCAGCATATCACGAATTCCTGGATGTTTTTGATAAAAAGAAGGCTGACAGTTTACCACCTCATCGGCACTATGACTGCCCCATTGATCTTTTGCCCGGTTCCGAGATCCCGATCAGCCGAATTTTCCCTCTGTCGGAGTCCGAGTTGGAAGCTCTCCGCCTCTACATTGATGAAAACCTTGAAAAAGGATTCAATCGTCCTTCTTCTTCCCCAGCTGGGGCTGGTATCTTTTTTGTTGAGAAAAAAGATGGATCTCTCAGGCCATGCATATAGACTATAGAGAACTCACTAAAATCACCATCAAGAATCGATACCCGCTTACCCTAATTCCTGAACTTTTTCATCGTTTTCGATCCGCCCAAATATTTACCAACTGGACTTACGAGGGGCATACAATCTCGTTCGGATACGTGCTGGGGACGAATGGAAGACAGCTTTCAGATCCAGATTCGGTCACTTCGAGTATCTGGTGATGCCTTTTGGGCTCTGTAATGCCCCAGCTACGTTCCAACATCTAGTCAATGATATCTTCCGGGAATTCCTAGATAACTTTGTCATTGTTTACCTTGATGATATTTTAATTTTCTCTACCACAATAGAATTACATCGAGATCATGTCAGGAAAGTACTCTCAGTTCTCAGAAAGCAAGGTCTGTTCTTAAAGGGAGAAAAATGTGAATTTGAGAAGACTACCATCCAGTTCCTTGGCTTCATCATCACCACTGAAGGGGTGGCAATGGATGCACAAAAAGTTAAAGCCATCCAGGAGTGGCCAGCCCCCTCAGACTAAAAAGGACTTCAGCGATTTATTGGCTTTGCCAATTTTTATCGCAGGTTTATTAAGGGGTTCTCTTCAATTATCTCTCCCATCACTCAACTGACCCACCAACAGATCAAATTCCAATGGTCCCAGGAGGCTCAAGATGCCTTTGCCAAATTAAAGAATCTATTCACGTCAGCTTCCATACTTCAGCATCCTGATCCTACCCTACCTTATGTACTAGAAGTTGATGCCTCGGAGTCCGCCACAGGAGCCATCTTGTCTCAGAGAAGCGGTATTAAAGCACTTCTCCATCCAGTAGCCTTTGCTTCCCGCAAACTAAGTCCTCCAGAGAGAAATTATAATGTCGGTGATCAGGAATTATTAGCCATAAAAAACACCCTTGAGGAATGGATGTACTTACTGGAGGGTGCGTCCCAACCCATTAAGATCTTCACGGACCACAAGAACCTGGAGTATCTCCAAACAGCCAAACGTCTTAGGCCCCGACAAGCCAGATGGGCATTATTCTTCTCCAGGTTCAATTTCCATATATCCTATTGACCTGGTTCAAAAACGGGAAGGCGGACACACTTTCCCGTATGTTTCCAGAAGCCAATGAGTCAACGGAACCTGAATCCATCCTTTTCTCTCACAATTTTCTTCATCTCATTCAACCTAACCTTCAATCTGCTATTGAACAGGCCTCTAGTCAATGCACAGAATCTGAGATATCCTCCTTGGAAAAAAGAGATGGTTTGCTGTGGTCCCAGGACAAGGTCTTTGTCCCCTCTTCTGTAAGGCTTAGAATTTTACAGACTTTCCATGACCATAAGATGGCAGGACATTTCGGAGTACGGAAGACTTCTGAATTAGTTCATTGCTCTTTTTGGTGGCCGGGTTGGAGACGAGACTGTAAAAAGTACGTTCAATCCTGTATTACCTGCCAACGCAGCAAGGGGTCAAACACTAAAGCCTGGGGCCTCCTTAGACCCCTATCTATCCCTGAACGACCTTGGAGTGAGGTTTCTATGGACTTCATTGTCGATCTGCCTCCCTCTGAGAAATTTTCCACCATCTTAGTAGTAGTCGACCGCCTCTCAAAGATGGCACACTTTTTGCCCATGATAGATACTCCATCTGCTTTGGCAACAGCAAATACTTTTATTAGAGAAATAGTAAGACTCCATGGTGTTCCCCACAACATCGTCTCTGATAGAGGAATTCAATTTACCTCAAGATTCTGGAAAGACCTCTGTAAATCTCTTGAAATCAAAACCTCCTTTTCTTCAGCATACCATCCCCTTGGAGCAATATCTCCGCTGTTTCTGCTCTAGCTCTCAGGATAATTGGTCAACCCTTCTCCCCTGTGCGGAGTTTGCCTACAACAATGCCACACATTCTGCCACCAATCAGATGCCTTTTTGGGCCAACTGTGGGTTCCACCAGTCCTTTCTGCCAAACTCCATCCCAGAAGTCTCAACTCCCGCAGTTCAAGATCGAGTAAACCTCATTCAAACTAATTTTCTACAGATCCAAAAAGCCATGAAGGAAGCTCAAGACAGCTATAAGAAATATTATAACAAAGGGAGAAGAAACAATCCGGAATTTAAAATTGGGGATAAGGTTTGGCTATCTGCTGTCAATCTTAGATTACCCTGTTCTTCACGCAAACTTGGCCCAAAATTCATTCGTCCTTTTGAAGTAAAAAGGGTAATTAATCCTGTGGCCTTCGAACTAATTTTACCCAGTACTTTTAGAATCCATCCGGTGTTCCATGCATTCCTACTAAAACCAGTAGTTCCCAATTCTTTCCCAGGAAGAGAAGAACTTCCACCTCCACCAGTTGAGGTAGAGGGAGAAGAGGAATTTGACGTGGAAGCAATTATGGACTGTAGAAAGAGGGGAAGACAGACTCAGTATCTGGTGAAATGGAAAGGGTACCCGCCGGAAGATAACTCCTGGGAACCTTCCAGTAATATACATGCACCCCGTTTGGTTCAGAAATTCCACAGGGGACACCCAGGGATGTTAGCTAGGTTGGGCATCCGGAGGCTGGCCCTGGGGGGGGGGGGGGGCACTGTCAGAGGAATAACAGAAACCTTGTTTGCCAATACCGGCATTTTCCTGTACGCCTGTGTGGCAGAATGGCGAAGCGGCGCATGCGGGTACGCGATTCAGCGGACCGCGACACGTCGCAACGGCACATGTAGACATGCGGGTCAGTGAACCGCGACACGGCGAAACGGCGTAAGCACGTACGCATCTTAGCCGCACCCATGAGATCCCCTGGCGGCCCTATAAAAGGCAGCCCTGCTCTCCTTCTCATTGCTGGCTTGTCATTTCAGCTTCTGTGTTCCTGTTCCTCAGTTCTGCTATTGATTCCTGCCTGCTGTGACCCGGATTGCCTTGACTTCCTCTGGACTTCTCCTGCACCTTGACCTCGGCTTGCCAAGCGGATTCCTCTTCTGCCTGTTCCCGTGTTTGACCCCCGGCTTCTCCTTAAGACTTTGCTCCTGCTTGCTCCAGTGTTTGACCTCTGCCTGTCTTTGGACTTTCCCATTGCTTGATTCCTGTGTATGACCTCAGCTTGTTTATACAGACTTCCTTCTAACCGGTTGCTGTGTTTGACCCCCTGGCCTTCTCTAAATACTTTGTTCCAGTTTCCTTCAGGACCAAGGTGTTTGAACCCCAGCCGGGTTTCTCTGCTGATCAGCGTCCAAGTGCAACCCGCACAGACCTGCTACCAGACGGAAGACCAACATGCAAGCCCCTACTAGTGCCTGGCGACCCGTGCCTCTCTGTGCCCCATACCCTCTGTGCCACCTCCAGGGGTATAGCGCACTCTGCTGCAAGGGGAGCCGCTCTCAGCATCTCGGCCCTGGTGAGTACCTTGACAGTCACTGATTGATTGGCGAAACCGAAAGTGACATGGGAGCCGTGGCCCTGCTGCTTTGTAATACAAGCTGATATTCCTTATTGTTTGATGCATGTACAATCTTTTAAAGGGCCATACACCCACTACATGTGATTATGTCAAAGTGGCGAAAAGAGGAGGTTTTCAAGAGGCATCTTGACAGAGCAGGATCACAAGGCAGCCCCCGCCTAGGGGGAAAACCCTTTTTTGTTAGTTTGCTATTTGTATTTATTTTGTATTATGTTATTGTGAGGTTCATTGTGTATGATATTTTTTGTTATACTAGTTGTATTAGGGAGGTGCAACAGTGTCACTTAATTTAGTATTAATTATAAGAGACACAAATGAATGCAGGTCTGTAGCCATTAATATATCATTAAACATACACTATATTACCAAAAGTATTGGGACCCCTGCCTTTACATGAACATGAACTTTAATGGCATCCCAGTCTTAGTCCATAGGGTTCAATATGGAGTTGGCCCACCCTTTGCAGCTATAACAGCTTCAGCTCTTCTGGGAAGGCTGTCCACAAGGTTCCACAAGGTTTAGGAGGGTGTCTATGGGAATGTTTGACCATTCATCCAGAAGAACATTTGTTAAGGTCAGGCACTGATGTTGAATGAGAAGGCCTGGCTCACAGTCTCCACACTAATTCATCCCAAAGGTGTTCTATCAGGTTGAGGTCAGGGCATTCAAGTTCTTCCACCCCAAACTCGCTCATCCATGTCTTTATGGGACTTGTTTGTGCACTGGTCCAAATCATTTGGTGGAGGGGGGATTATGGTGTGGGATTGTTTTTCAGGGGTTGGGCTTGTCCCCTTAGTTCCAGTGAAGGGAACTCTTAAGGCACCAGCATACCAAGACATTTTGGACAATTTCGTGCTCCCAACTTTGGGGGAACAGTTTGGGGATGGCCCCTTCCTGTTCCAGCATGACTGCGCACCAGTGCACAAAGCAAGATCCATAAAGACATGGATGAGCGAGTTTGGGGTGGAGGAACGTGACTGGCCTGCACAGAGTCCTGACCTCAACCCATTAGAACACCTTTGGGATGAATTAGAGCAGAGACTGCGAGTCAGGCCTTCTTGTCCAACATCAGTGCCTGACCTCACAAATGCGCTTCTGGAAGAATGGTCAAACATTCCCATAGACACACTCCTAAACCTTGTGGACGGCCCTCCCAGAAGAGTTGAAGCTGTTATAGTTGCACAGGGTGGGCCAACTCAATATTGAACCCTATGGAGTTTTTAAATACAAACAATGTAAGGACTTACTGTAAATTTGACCTGGTATCATCTTCTTACAGTTCCTGTAGAGCAGAGCCGGAGTGTGAGAGAAAGAAGCAGCGCTAGAATCCAGTCAGTTCATATGCTGGCAACAAGCATGGTGATAGGAGGAGAGAGCAGAGTGACGGAGAGATGAGCTCATCACTCTGCTGCTTTTCCTTTCACTGTCCAGTCTCAGGCTGAGGGGAGGGTCCAGGATGACAACAAATTTTGATATTATTTTCATCACACATATATATATATGGAGAGAGCCAATGCAAAAAAAAAAAAAAACGATCAAAGCTTTAATCAGGACCAGGAAATGTGTTCATGAAATAAAGAGCTTTAAACAAAACCGTATCAAAGATTATTGCTGCAAAGGAATTCATTGTATCAACAGCAAAGAGCGCGAGGCAAATATTTATTGAAAAGTGATAAACAAATGACACGGGTGGGGGGGGAGGGGCTGGCGGAGATGTCTTTTTTATTATCATCATCTGAAGGGACGCCGTTCTTTTCAAGCTCTTTGCCATTCACAGATAAAAGACGAGCGCGATACATCAATGTCTCTAGATGCCCTTCAACTCGTTCAAGGTACAGAACATACGTGTGGAAAACAGCACAGCTCATTAAAATACGCTCTTATCTAGGCGTTCCCGTGTAGATCTGGTGAATTCAAATCAACGCTGTACACAGTTCACTTATCGGGTTCCGTCCTTGTCTGTTGGAGCTCATAAATATGCATGGGGGGGGCGCATCGCGGGCATTAAACACGCAGCGCATCAGCGTAAGAGCAGACAGTTCGGGGCATAGATGTAATACCGCGCTAGCACACATCTATATGCATGTACTGGATGGGTTACAGAACTTGCTTCACAAAATATGGACTCTAACAAACTAAATATAAGGACAATAAGGGTACCCGATTTTTGTAAAAAGCATCAAAAAATATTTATTGCATAATAAAAGTTGCACATGTATACATATAAAAAAAAATATCATACAAAACACACAAAAGCTGCACATAAAACATAACCAAAACCATCTAGTACTCCTTGAATACAGGTTATTGGTGGCTCCCCTATGGTGGACCACAGTGAGTTGCTGTAACTTCGAAGCAGTTTGCGTTTCGCAGGAGATAACCTGCTTCTTCAGGAAAAGTTTCAGCAAGAACACTCACGGATAATAGTCAAAAACATCAAAATAGAAACACATTGAATGGTCCTCCTACGCATGGTCATTGTAACCCATATAATGCCACAGAACAGTCCTCCTCGTTTTCCGAGATAGTCGTTAGTTCCAATGTTAGTTCCAATGTAATTGGAACTAGGTATCCATAGTCAAATCATATAGTGTACACCTAGTGATATAAAAGCTATTATAATAGGTAGGTAAAGAGGTTCTCATAATGGGTTAATTTGCCCGCTATTTTTAGCGCCGCATTACCGTCGTTTTAGCAAGCTATAACCCCCGCTAGCGGACAAAAAAGGGTTAAAACTGCTCGCAAAGCGGTGCCTTGCCGGCGCTAACCCATTTATTTCAATGGGCAGGGGTGCTTTAGGAGCGGTGTGTACACCGCTCCTACAGAGCTGCAAAGATGCTGCTGTGTTCGGGCACTGGACACAGTGCACTATGGGAAGTGCCACGTCTATGCAATCACAAGACTGCAGATGAGGCGCTTCATTTGCAGGCTTTTGACCTGCTTTGTGGCGCAGTCCATCGCGCCGGACAACTTCCGTCCCGTAGTATCACTACGGCCGGGTGCTTGGTTCTCCTAGTTATGACGTCACTTCCGGAGAGGAAAAATACTCAGAACCCCCAAACATTATATATATGTTTTTTTTAGCAGAGACCCTAGAGAATAAAATGGCGCTGCAACTCTTTATCTCGCACGTTATTTGCCCAGCAATTTTTCTAACACATCGCATTGCATTTAAAAAAAAAAGAAACAGTAAAGCTAGCTCAATTTTTTTGTATAATGTGACAAATGATGTTTTGCTGAGTAAATAGATACCAAACATGTCACACTTCAAAATTGTGCACGCTTGTGGAATGGCGCCAAACTTCGGTACTTGGAAATCTCCATTGGCAACAATTTAATTTTTTTTTCTAGAGTTACAGAGGAGGTCTAGTGCTGGAATTATTGCTCTCGCTCTAACGTTTGCAGTGATACCTCACATGTGTGGTTCCATTCACTTCTGCGAGCGAGCTCGCAGGGACAGGGTCGCTTTAACAATTTTTTTTCTTTATTGTTAATTTTACTTTCATTTTTCTAGTTACATGTTGTTTACATGTCTTTTTACACAGTTTTGTTTTCTATATCACTTTTATTCCTATTACAAGAAATGTAAACATCCCCTGTAATAGGAATATGACATGAATCTGGAATATGCAGTTCAGTTTTGGGCACCAGTTCTCAAAAAGGATATCGGGGAACTGGAGAAAGTGTAGAGAAGGGAAAATAAACTGATAAGAGGCATGAAGGAGCTCAGCTATGAGGAAAGATTAGAGGAACTGAATTTATTCACTCTTGAGAAGAGGAGAATAAGGGGGGATATGATCAACATGTTCAAATATATAAGGGGTCCATAAAATGATCTTGGTGTTGAGTTATTCTCTTTACGGTCAACACAGACACAGAGGTCAAGGGGGCACTCTTTACGTCTAGAGGAAAAGAGATTTCATCTCCAAATACGGAAAGGTTTCTTCAGAGTAAGAGCTGTGAAAATGTGAAATAGACTCCCTCCAGAGGTGGTTCTGGCAAGCTCAGTAGATTGCTTTAAGAAAGGTCTGGATTCTTTCCTAAATGTACATAATATAACTGGGAACTGACATTTATAGGTAAAGTTGATCCAGGGAAAATCCGATTGCCTCTTGGGGGATCAGGAAGGAATTTTTTCCCCTGCTGTAGCAAATTGGAGCATGCTCTGCTGGGTTTTTTTTGCCTTCCTCTCGATCAACTGAGGGTATACAATTGGGTATATTGGATTGTACGATATTTTTTACTTTATTTATTGTTTTTAAGGTTGAACTGGATGGACTTGTGTCTTTTTTCAACCTGATGTAACTATGTAACTATGACAGGTCCTCTTAAAAGAGAGATCTGGGGTCAATAAGTCCCCACATCTCATCTCTAGGCTGGGAAACCTGGAATAAAAACACAAAAACAAAAAAAAAAACGATCTCGGCTTCCCAGACGAGGCGGTGGCATTTCTTCAAATGCAGAGGCCAGGCGTGATGTCATAGCATCGCGCCTGACCTCCGAACAATCATAAAGACTCCAGGGATTGTATACCCTGGTCTGTAATGTTGAGCTATATATCCTGATCTTTAATCCTGAGCTATATACCCTGATCTGTAATGTTGAGCTATATATCCTGATCTGTAATGCTGAGCTATATACCCTGATCTGTAATTTTGAGCTATATACCCTGATCTGTAATGCTGAGCTATATACCCTGATCTGTGAAGCTGAGCTGTATCCTCTGTCCTGTGATGCTGGGGCTGTATACTTCTGTCCTGTGATGCTGAGCTGTATACTCCTGACACTATAGGTGGAAGCAATTGGAATACAGGGGATGGAGTGGGTAGATTCTATAAGGGGTGGGGCTTATGAGAAGTGGGAGTGGTCAACAAGGAAGGGCAGGGTCTTGCGCCCCCCCCATCCTAAAATTTAACCTAATTTCAGGTACATTAGGAACTAACGACTATCTCGGAAAACGAGGAGGACCGTTCTGTGGCATTATATGGGTGACAATGACCATGTGTAGGAGGACAATTCAATGTGTTTCTATTTTGATGTTTTTGACTATTAACCGTGAGCGTTCTTGTTTACACTTTTCCTGAAGAAGCGGGTTATCTCCTGCAAAACCTAAACTGCGTCGAAATTACAGCAACTCACTGTGCTCCACCATAGGGGAGCCACCAAGAACCTGTATTCAAGGAGTACTAGATGGTCTTGGTTATGTTTTATGTGCACCTTTTGTGTGTTTTGTATGTTTTTTTGATATGTGTACATGTGCAATTTTTATTATGCAATAAATATTTTTTGATGCTTTTTACAAAAATTGAGTACCTTTACACAATAAGTGGATTCAAACATGCTTTGGACAAACATGGATCTGTACTCAGACAAAAAAGTAAAAACAAAACAAAACAAAAGAAACCTCAAAAACATATATTTAAAAAAATAAATAAAAAAAAGAAACAAAATATGGATAGTGAATAGTTCTATGCACTCAGCTCCTCTGAGGCAGGGAATGACATGAATGGTTTTATGTACTCAGCTCTTTTGAGACACAGACTGTATTGAATGGTTCAATGCACTTAACTCCTGAGGGGCAGGGATCACGGTGAATTGTTCTATGTACTCAGCTCCTCTGAGGCAGGGAATGACATGAATGATTCTATATACTCTGCTCCTCTGGGGCAGGGACTTTTTTTTTTTTTTAGATTTTAGTTATCAAAAGAAATTTATAAACATTACATACACACTTAAACATAATAAATCAACCAAAAAATGAAACAAAATATGAATAGTAAATGGTTCTATGCACTCAGCTTCTCTGAGGCAGGGAATGACATGAAAGGTTCTATGTACTCAGCTCCTCTGGGGCAGGGAATGACATGAATGGTTCTATGTACTCAGCTCCTCTGGGGCAGGGAATGATATGAATGGTTCTATGTACTCAGCTCCTCTAAGGCAGGGAATGAGATGAATGGTTCTATGTACTCAGCTCCTCTGGGGCAGGGAATGATATGACTGGTTCTATGTACTCAGCTCCTCTAAGGCAGGGAATGACATGAATTGTTCTATGTACTCAGCTCCTCTGGGGCAGGGAATGAGATGAATGGTTATATGTACTCAGCTCCCCTAAGGCAGGGAATGACATGAATGGTTCTATGTACTCAGCTCCTCTGGGGCAGGGAATGACATGAAAGGTTCTATGTACTCAGCTCCTCTGAGGCGGGGAATGACATGAATGGTTCTATGTACTCAGCTCCTCTGGGGCAGGGAATGACATGAATGGTTCTATGTTCTCAGCTCCTCTGAGGCAGGGAATGATATGACTGGTTCTATGTACTCGGCTCCTCTGGGGCAGGGAATGACATGAATGGTTCTATGTACTCAGCTCCTCTGGGGCAGGGAATAACATGAAAGGTTCTATGTACTCAGCTCCTCTGAGGCAGGGAATGATATGACTGGTTCTATGTACTCGGCTCCTCTGGGGCAGGGAATTACATGAATGGTTCTATGTACTCAGCTCCTCTGGGGCAGGGAATGACATGAAAGGTTCTATGTACTCAGCTCCTCTGAGGCAGGGAATGATATGAATGGTTTTATGTACTCAGCTCTTCTGAGACAGGGAATGATATGACTGGTTCTATGTATTCAGCTCCACTGGGGCAGGGAATGACATAAATGGTTCTATGCACTCAGCTCCTCTGGGGCAGGGAATGACATGAATGGTTCTATGCACTCAGCTCCTCTGAGGCAGGGAATAATATGAATGGTTCTATGTACTCAGCTCCTCTGAGGCAGGGAATGACATGAATGGTTCTATGTACTCAGCTCCTCTGGGGCAGGGAATGACAAGAATGGTTCTATGTACTCAGCTCCTCTGGGGCAGGGAATGACAAGAATGGTTCTATGTACTCAGCTCCTCTAAGGCAGGGAATGAGATGAATGGTTATATGTACTCAGCTCCTCTAAGGCAGGGAATGAGATGAATGGTTCTATGTACTCAGCTCCTCTGAGGCAGGGAATGGCATGAATGATTCTATATACTCTGCTCTTCTGGGGCAGGGATTTTTTTTTTTTTTAGATTTTAGTTATCAAAAGAAATTTATAAACATTACATACACACTTAAACATAATATATCAACCAAAAAAAAAAAAAGAAACAAAATATGAATAGTGAATGGTTCTATGTACTCAGCTCCTCTGAGGCAGGGAATGACATGAATGGTTCTATGCACTCAGCTCCTGTGGGGCAGAGAAGGTAGTGAATGGTTCTGTATACTTAGCTCTTTTGAGACTGTATTGAATGGTTCTATGTACTTAGCTTCTCTGGGGCAGGGAATGATATGAATGATTCTATGTACTCAGCTCCTCTGAGGCAGGGAATGACATGAATTGTTCTATGTACTCAGCTCCTCTGGGGCAGGGAATGAGATGAATGGTTATATGTACTCAGCTCCCCTAAGGCAGGGAATGACATGAATGGTTCTATGTACTCAGCTCCTCTGGGGCAGGGAATGACATGAAAGGTTCTATGTACTCAGCTCCTCTGGGGCGGGGAATGACATGAATGGTTCTATGTACTCAGCTCCTCTGGGGCAGGGAATGACATGAATGGTTCTATGTACTCAGCTCCTCTGGGGCAGGGAAGGACACTAATGGTTCTATGTACTCAGCTCCTCTGAGGCAGGGAATGATATGACTGGTTCTATGTACTCGGCTCCTCTGGGGCAGGGAATTACATGAATGGTTCTATGTACTCAGCACCTCTGGGGCAGGGAATGACATGAAAGGTTCTATGTACTCAGCTCCTCTGAGGCAGGGAATGATATGAATGGTTTTATGTACTCAGCTCTTCTGAGTCAGGGAATGATATGACTGGTTCTATGTATTCAGCGCCACTGGGGCAGGGAATGACATAAATGGTTCTATGCACTCAGCTCCTCTGGGGCAGGGAATGACATGAATGGTTCTATGCACTCAGCTCCTCTGAGGCAGGGAATAATATGAATGGTTCTATGTACTCAGCTCCTCTGGGGCAGGGAATGACAAGAATGGTTCAATGTACTCAGCTCCTCTGGGGCAGGGAATGACAAGAATGGTTCTATGTACTAAGCTCCTCTAAGGCAGGGAATGAGATGAATGGTTATATGTACTCAGCTCCTCTAAGGCAGGGAATGAGATGAATGGTTCTATGTACTCAGCTCCTCTGAGGCAGGGAATGACATGAATGATTCTATATACTCTGCTCTTCTGGGGCAGGGATTTTTTTTTTTTTAGATTTTAGTTATCAAAAGAAATTTATAAACATTACATACACACTTAAACATAATATATCAACCAAAAAAAAAAAAAAGAAACAAAATATGAATAGTGAATGGTTCTATGTACTCAGCTCCTCTGAGGCAGGGAATGACATGAATGGTTCTATGCACTCAGCTCCTGTGGGGTAGAGAAGGTAGTGAATGGTTCTGTATACTTAGCTCTTTTGAGACTGTATTGAATGGTTCTATGTACTTAGCTTCTCTGGGGTGGGGAATGATATGAATGGTTCTATGTACTCAGCTCCTCTGGGGCAGGGAATGACATGAATGGTTCTATGTACTCAGCTCCTCTGGGGCAGGGAATGAAATGAATGGTTCTATGTACTCAGCTCCTCTGGGGCAGGGAATGATATGAATGGTTCTATGTACTCAGCTCCTCTGGGGCAGGGAATGACATGAATGGTTCTATGTACTCAGCTCCTCTGCGGCAGGGAATGACATGAATGGTTCTATGTACTCAGCTCCTCTGGGGCAGGGAATGACACGAATGGTTCTATGTACTCAGCTCCTCTGGGGCAGGGAATGACATGAATGGTTCTATGTACTCAGCTCCTCTGGGGCAGGGAATGACATGAATGGTTCTATGTACTCAGCTCCTCTGGGGCAGGGAATGACATGAATGATTCTATGTACTCAGCTCCTCTGGGGCAGGGTTTGACATGAATGATTCTATGTGCTCGGAACCTCTGGGGAATGGATTCATGTGAATGACTGTGTATATTTCTTTTACATGTTGCTTAGTATGTTGGATGTATTAGCATAGCAGAAGGAATCAGACTAATGACACAAATTCATGATTTTGATATATTTTAGCATCTCAAGAGTGGATACAGTGTATAAATAATAAAAATACATTCAGACACATTCGATTTATAAACAGACCTTTGTGGTTGTTTTAAGTCAAATAGTGAATTAATTTCATATGATTTATCGACTCCTTCCTGAGCTCAAGACACAGATAATAAGTAATGATGAGCCCGTAATAATGCCGTATTTAAGTATTACGAAAATCTAATCCACAACGGGCTGTGTTTGTGCAGATTGCTAAGCTTGTTATACATGAAAATGTGTCTATTTAAGGAGCATTCAACAAGGAGCTTACAAAATTCTACAACAAGTTAAAATGCATTAATCACGGCACTCCAGCGCCCGTACCTTGGGGAGTTTTCTTGTGCTCGTAACGCCAGGCTGCTACCGACGTTGGATTATTCATAAACTAACAATGGTACCGCAGCCACCAGAAAGCAGAACAGAAATTAAAGGGGGGTTCAAGATGTACCAAATAGCTACAATAAAATTGAGAAAGATAAATATGGGTTTTGAACTGATTCAGGGAATAGATGTTTCTGTCCTGTACCCTGCTCACTGATCCTTTTATTGCCATTAGATGAAAAGCTGAACTAACAGATGTAGAGCAAACCCAAAGACAGTCCTTCTGTTTGTTCCAGGTTCTATTCCCTATAGCAGTGATGGCGAATCTTGGCACTCCAGATGTTTTGGAACTACATTTCCCATGATGCTCAACAACACTGCAGAGTGCATGAGCATCATGGGATATGTAGTTCCAAAACATTTGGGGTCCCAAGGTTCACTATCACTGCCCTATAGGGTGCACAGCATTCAGGTACACAGCAGTTTGTCCACGATCTGTCTCCCTCTAAGGCCTTTACTTCTCTGTGTCTCCATATATATGGACACCTCCTTTCAGTACCAGCCAGACCCTGCACCATGAGCCTCCAAGCCAGGTCCTCGGCAGACTTTCTCCAGACTGTTCCCACAGCTCCAGCAATAGTCCCTCAGCTCTCCCTGAGCTGGGACCTTGCTGAACCCCTAATAGTCTTCAATTAAGCAGCCCAGGAGGATGGACAGCCCCTCCAGGCTGAGACTTTCTTAAACCAGGATAATGATCCTGCTGTTTCAGGCCCCAGGCTATTTATGTACACCTCAGCCCCCTGCTTGCCACCCTCTCGAGTGGGGATTGGCTGAAGCTGCATGAATTGTCCGCCTCTCCCAACCCACTATATTCCAGGACTCATTGGAACGCATGGGGGAAGTAGGTGAGCCTGCAGCCAGCAGGACCCAGAGCAGCCAAAAGCAATCAAATCATGCTCCCCTACTACAGGGGAACCAAAAAAAAAAACAAAATTTACTTAAACCTATTAACAACCTTACTAGGGGGTGCTACACAGAGCTGGATTCCAAAATAGTGTGCACTCCCCTGGATTTGTGTAAAGTTAGATGTAATAAGATGCTTTAAATATTGGGCAGGTTGCCCTCCGTTACTGAAGGTCCTGCAAGAACTAAAGCAAACCTTCACCCTCTTTAATCGCTTTACAATTTTGCTTATCCGCTCTTCCTGTTGCATAATTGGATATAATTATTACTATTATTAATTTTTATTTCTCCAAATACTTTTTTAGAGGAATCTGACCCCATACTTCTGAATTTCTTACCTAGGGAAGAATATCTTCACCTATCCCCCTCGCACAAAGCCTGGTATATTGATGTAATGCACGTCAAGGGGCTTTGGGACGTCTTTAGCACACTGCGCATGTGCTGCTGTGCGCATCGGGGCCCACTGCAAGAACCAAGAAGAGAAGCCATGCCATAAAGACATGGATGAGCGAGTTTGGGGCGGAGAAACTTTACAGGCCTGCACAGAGTCCTGACCTCACCCTGATAGAACACCTTTGGGATGAATTTGAGTCAGGCCTTCTCGTCCAACATCAGTGCCTGACCTTACAAATGCTCTTCTGGAAGAATGGTCAAACATTCCCATAGACAAACTCCTAAACCTTGTGGACGGCCTTCCCAGAAGAGTTGAAGCTGTTATAGCTGCAAAGGGCGGAGCCAACTCAATATTGAACCCTACGGACTAAGACTGGGATGCCATTAAAGTTCATGTGTGTGTGTAAAGGCAGGCGTCCCAATACTTTTGACAATATAGTTTGCGAGTACACCTGTCATTTGTTCCAAAAAAATCACATAAAGAAGAGGACACTCTGTGATGTCACATTTTATCTGCATAGTCCCTGGATGCCTTCTACACCCCCCCCCCCCCCCGGGCTGCCAGCTCATAGTTTACAGAATACAGCACGCAAAATTCAGAGACAACTCAAACTTTTTTCTTGTTTTTCATAGAAATGCCAACATAATATGACGGAATGGCCCAGAAGGACGGCGTGATCTCATTTCTGGCAGCGGTCCTTTACAAGTAACACTTTCTAATGATATAATAACATGCAGCTGCTGTGCGCGAGTCTGTAGGCGCTGCGCCCAACATGTGGCAGCACACTAACAGATACACTTCCACTTGTGTCACGTTTACTTGTTATGGAAACATTACTGATACTTAATAATTGGACTGATACTCAAATGGAAAAAAAATGATATTTATTAATAGAAAAGGTTGGGGGACTGAGGGGGAGTTTTATGGTGCCAAGAAAGAAAAAGTTTTAACTGATTAAAACATAAAAAAAAGTATTTTTGCTTTGATATTTATTAATATTTCACTGCAGGCTTAAAGTAGACCTTCCATTAAATAGATTGCTCCAAGTTAAAACTGACCGTCCCCCCCGTCCAAACACAAATGTGCACATTGCATGAAGCACTGCATCCTGAAACATCATTGATTAAGAGTTTTTTTTGTAAACTGACATTTTGTTTCCCCGTACTTCCTAATTTTCAATAGGCTCTGGTGACATAGCAGGACCTCACCGGTGCACCCTGGGAAGGCTACGTCACCAGAGCCTTCCAAGGAGATTTTGCCTGATCTTGTACAAGAATTGACAGGGTTGGTTATTGAACATTGAGGCTGGGTTCACACTGCATGCCGATGCGGCTCACAGCAGGGGGTCCGGTGCGTCCTGGTTCACTGTTTCAGGTTCGATTTCAGCCCGAATTTTGGGCTGAATTTGGACATGAAACGGCCCAAAAGGACCCACAGGACCCCCTGTGCAAATTCGCACTGGAGCCACATCGGAGATATGTGAACCGGCTCCCTAGAGAGACGGTCACAATCTCCTGCTATTGCAAATTGGATCCCCCATCCAATTCGCAATAGTGTCAACCCAACCTAAATGTATGCAACCTGGGCCGCTGATAAGCAAGTACATTGTTTGTTGAACAATAACTGCATCTCCTACAGTGCATTTATGGTATAAGACCAACATCTCCTACAGTGCATGCATCATACGAGACCTGTCAGGATTGGTTATTGAATAATAACCAGATCTCCTACAGTGAATGCATCATAAAAGACTAGATGCGTCACCCGGGGTAGGCGACCCCCCTGCCCCCCCCCCCCCAGTTTCGGCCCTGATTGTAGCAGACCTGATGGGGTTGGTTGTTAAACAATACCTTGGATCTCCTACAGTGAATGCATCATAAAAGACTAAGACTAGATGCGTCACCCGGGGCAGGCACCCCCCCCAGTTTCGGCCCTGATTGTAGCAGACCTGATGGGGTTGGTTGTTAAACAATACCTGGATCTCCTACAGAGAATGCATTGTAAAAGACCTGGCAGTTTTGGTTATTGAACAATAGTTAGATCTCCTACAGTGCATGCATTGTAAAAGACCCATCGTCCAGGGTCACCGTCTACGTCCTCCACTGAGACACCAGATCAAAGATGACACACTCCTCTAAATCCTGATGCCTTGCTCAGCTCTTGGCTGTGCTCACAAATGCCTGACGCACTTTGTTGCCTGCTACTAGAGCGAGGCCTGATGGGTAGGCGGAAGAGATGACTGCATTGGATATTGGAGTGCAAAATGGACAAGACCACAACTTATGTGGGGGGGGGCATTTTGGCCTTTTTAATGCTAAAAGATCTTGTTCCATCAATGCTTGCTACAAAATTATAATATTGTGGTCAGATCACTGGGGGGGGGGGGGTAAGAGACTGAGGAAATTCTCCAGCCTGCAGCAGACTGATGACACCATTGACATCATCTAAGCATAGGCAACGTCATTGCCTGAAAGTCAAAGGATGGCTTTTTAATGGTAAAAATTGGAAAATGATACTGTTGCCGTACGTATTATGTAACATGTTGGGAACTTATTTGTTCAGTAAAATTACAGAAAAAAAAAGAGAAAACATTAAAATAACTAAAATACCTTATTTTCAGTGCAGAAAGCAGCACTCGTGTGCATGGCCCTTTGGACAGCGATGTCTAATGTGTGGACGTACCTTCTATAATATGATGTACAGAAGGTACGTCCTTTCTGCTGACCCCAATAATCGACCCACTTAAGCCTCAATCAAGATATTTCTCTCCTCCGACTGGAGGAGCTGACAGCGGCCTTGGTGTTCAGCCCTCCGAGCTCCGTACAGAGAGGAAGACTAATTGGTAGGTTGCAAAGTTCATCATGTGACCCCCATCGCGGTCTCGAACGGAGATATAGGTTGAACTTTTATGAAAGTGTGCAAAAAAGAGCAAATTAATGGCTTGCAATACTTTACTATGGCTCCGAGAAGAAAAAAAAAAAAAAAAAAAAAACGAAATAAATAAATCTGGGCCAATTATTCAGACTATTTCTTCCTCATTAAAATTCAACTTGAATCCTAAATTAGCGCAAGCCGTGCAACGCCAGACGCTCAGCATTCAATTCCCAGGACTCTTTGTGTATTTACTGTACAAGGCTGCGGCCGGCGACTCATCTTAAATTCATCAATCGCAGATTTCTGTGGTCGTTATCCATGCAATGAAACACATTCACAGTTTTGCTTAAAAAAAATATATGAAAATGAAGTGTTACTACTGTGCATAGATGGCAAGTATGAAAGGGAAGACATACGATTGGGTAGAAATTATCTACAGTAGGGATGAGCCGAACACCCCCCTGTTCGGTTTGCACCAGAACATGCGAACAGGAAAAAAGTTCATTCGAACACGCGAACACCGTTAAAGTCTATGGAACACGAACATGAATAATCAAAAGTGCTAATTTTAAAGGCTTATATGCAAGTTATTGTCATAAAAAGTGTTTGGGGACCTGGTCCTGCCCCAGGGGACATGGATCAATGCAAAAAAAAGTTTTAAAAACTGCCGTTTTTTCAGGAGCAGTGATTTTAATAATGCTTAAAGTGAAACAATAAAAGTGTAATATTCCTTTAAATTTCGTACTTGGGGGGTGTCTATAGTATGCCTGTAAAGGGGCGCATGTTTCCCGTGTTTAGAACAGTCTGACAGCAAAATGACATTTCAAAGAAAAAAAGTCATTTAAAACTACTCGGGGCTATTGCATTGCCGGTCCGACAATACACATAGAAGTTCATTGATAAAAATGGCATGAGAATTCCCCGAACCAAAATTAAAAAAATAAAATGACGTGGGGGTCCCCCTAAATTCCATACCAGGCCCTTCAGGTCTGGTATGGATATTAAGGGGAACCCCGGCCAAAATTTAAAAAAAAATGACGTGGGGGTCCCCCTAAATTTCATACCAGACCCTTCAGGTCTGGTATGGATTTTAAGGGGATCCCCGCGCCAAAATTTAAAAAAAAACGACGTGGGGTCCCCCCAAAAATCCATACCAGACCCTTATCCGAGCACACAACCTGGCAGGCCGCAGGAAAAGAGGGGGGAACAAGAGAGCGCCCCCCCTCCTGAACCGTACCAGGCCACATGCCCTCAACATTGGGAGGGTGCTTTGGGGTAGCCTCATCCCCACAACCCTGGCCGGTGGTTGTGGGGGTCTGCGGGCGGGTGGCTTATCGGAATCTGGAAGCCCCCTTTAACAAGGGGACCCCCAGATCCCGGCCCTCCCCTGTGTGAAATGGTAAGGGGGTACAAAAGTACCCCTACCATTTCACTAAAAAAACTGTCAAAAATGTTAAAAATGACAAGAGACAGTTTTTGACAATTCCTTTATTTTGTACCCCCTTACCATTTCACACAGGGGGGGGCGGGATCTGGGGGTCCACTTGTTAAAGGGGGCTTCCAGATTCCGATAAGCCCCCCGCCTGCAGACCCCCACAACCACCGGCCAGGGTTATGGGGATGAGGCCCTTGTAGAAAATAAAACACTACACTCCCAATCGCAATCTGCGATCATCTAACCAAAACCTCCTCCTCATTCCCGAATACCGCTACAAAGCAAGGGGAGAATGAGGATTCGCAGTCCAGGGACCTCGGCAATGGAACGCCCTGCCGACTCACATCCGCATGGAAGAAAACTATCTGGCCTTTAGGAAAAAACTCAAGACCTTCCTCTTCTAAGAGGATGACAGCACAAAGTGCATTAGCGCCTTGAGGCGATTCAGTTCGCATTTGCAGCACTTTATAAATCATTCATTCATTCATTGTCCTCATCAACATGGGGACAAGTGTTTTGAGGGGCTACCCCAAAGCACCCTCCCAATGTTGAGGGCATGTGGTTCAGGAGGGGGGCGCTCTCTCGTCCCCCCCTCTTTTCCTGCGGCCTGCCAGGTTGCGTGCTCGGATAAGGGTCTGGTATGGATTTTTGGGGGAACCCACGCCATTTTTTTTTTAATTTTGGCGCGGGGTTCCCCTTAAAATCCATACCAGACCTGAAGGGTCTGGTATGGAATTTAGGGGGACCCCCACGTCATTTTTTTTTCTAAATTTTGGCCGGGGTTCCCCTTAATATCCATACCAGACCTGAAGGGCCTGGTATGGAATTTAGGGGGACCCCCCACGTCATTTTTTTTTTAAATTTTGGTTCGGGGTTCCCCTGTGGGGAATTCCCATGCCATTTTTATCAATGAACTTCTATGTGCATTGTCGGACCGGCAATTCATTAATAGCCGCGAATAGTTTTAAATTACTTTTTTTGAAATGTCATTTTGCTGTCAGACTGTTCTAAACACGGGAACCATGCACCCCTTTAAAGGCATACTATAGACACCCCCAGGTACGAAATTTAAAGGAATATTACACTTTTATTGTTTGACTTTAAGCATTATTAAAATCACTGCTCCCGACAAAACGGCCGTTTTTAAAACTTTTTTTTGCATTGATCCATGTCCCCTGGGGCAGGACCCGGGTCCCCAAACACTTTTTATGACAATAACTTGCATATAAGCCTTTAAAATTAGCACTTTTGATTTCTCCCATAGACTTTTAAAGGGTGTTCCGCGGCATTTGAAGTTGCCGCGAACACCCCAAATTGTTCGCTGTTCGGCGAACTTGCGAACAGCCGATGTTCGAGTAGAACATGAGTTCGACCCGAACTCGAAGCTCATCCCTAATCTAAAGGTAACACCTCAAAATTATATAAAAAAAAAAAAAATGAAACAATTTGCCTCGGACCAGTTTTTAACCACTTCACTACCATTATTACCCTTGGGGGTAAGAGGGGGTAAGAGCAATTTTTACATTCTCACTACTCAATGATATCTTTGTTTTAGATAAAGTAACGTATGGATTTTTTTTTTTTTTTGGGGGGGGGGGGGGTAAGCTAGGCTTTCTTCATTTTTTTTTTTTCTTGAATTTTTTTCTTATTTTTTATTTTGCACACTTGTTTTTTTTATGTGAAAATATAAAAATAACCTGTGATATGAATGAAAATAAAAAAATATATGAAGATGTAAAAAAAAAACAGAAATAAAAAAAATCAACAGAAACAAAAGTTAAGGGAAGAAGGAGAAGAAGGAGCTTACGTTTCTACTATGCGCCTGTTTTTTTTTTTTTTTCAGCAATAACTTATAGAATATAAAGTAGCAGGTGCATTTTTTTTTTGGGGGGGGGGGGGGGGGGCAACTAGGCTTTCTTTTGGCAATATCATCTGGCAAAAAAAAAAATAAATTTTATTTTGCGCTCTTGTTTTTAAGCAATACAAGAAAAAAAATCTATCTATGTGAATGAAAATGAACAAACAAATAAATATGAAGACCTCAAAAAACAGAAATTAAAAAAATCAACAGAAACAAAAGTTAAGGGAAGAAGGAGAAGAAGGAGCTTACGTTTCTACTAGGAGCCTGTTTTTTTTTTTTTTCCAGCAATAACTTATAGACCACAAAGTAGCAGATGCACTTTTTGGGGGGCTTTCTTTTGTCGAAAAGTTGTATCTTTTTTTTTAAACACTTCAACAACGGGCACTTTCCCCCCTCCTTCCTGCCCAGCCTAATTATCAGCTTTCAGCGCTGTCACGCCTTGAATGACAATTGCCCGGTCATGGAACACTGTACACATATGACATATGACATTTTTATCATTTTTTTCACACAATAGAGCTTTCGTTTGGTGGTATTTAATCACCTCTGGGGTTTTTATTTTTTGCTAAACAAATGCAAAAAGACCAAAAAATTGGGGGGGGGGGGGAATCTAATCTAAAAAGCTGATGGGCACTGATGGGGCTGCAGTGATAGGTGGCACTGATGTGCACTGAGGAGACTGCAGTGATAGGTGGCACTGATGGGCACTGAGGAGACTGCAGTGATAGGTGGCACTGATGGGCACTGATGGGGCTGCAATGATAGGTGGCACTGATGTGCACTGATGGGGCTGCAGTGATAGGTGGAACTGATGTGCACTGATGGGGCTGCAGTGATAGATGGCACTGATGTGCACTGAGGAGACTGCAGTGATAGGTGGCACTGATGGGCACTGAGGAGACTGCAGTGATAGGTGGCACTGATGGGCACTGAGGAGACTGCAGTGATAGGTGGCACTGATGAGGCTGCAGTGATAGGTGGCACTGATAAGGCTGCAGTGATAGGTGGCACTGATGAGTCTGCAGTGATAGGTGGCACTGATGTGCACTGATGAGGCTGCAGTGATAGGGGGCACTGATGTGCACTGATGGGGCTGCAGTGATAGGTGGCACTGATGTGCACTGATGGGGCTGCAGTGATAGGTGGCACTGATGGGCACTTGTGGGGCTGCAGTGATAGGTGGCACTGATGGGGCTGCAGTGATAGGTGGCACTGATGTGTACTGAGAAGGCTGCAGTGATAGGTGGAACTGATGTGCACTGATGGGGCTGCAGTGATAGGTGGCACTAATGGGCACTGATGGGGCTGCAGTAATAGGTGACACTGATGTGCACTGATGAGGCTGCAGTGATAGGTGGCACTGATGGGCACTGATGAGGCTGCAGTGATAGGTGGCACTAATGGGCACTGATGGGGCTGCAGTGATAGGTGGCACTGATGTGCACTGATGGGGCTGCAGTGATAGGTGGCACTGATGGGCACTGATGAGACTGCATTGATAGGTGGCACTGATGGGCACTGATGGGGCTGCAGTGATAGGTGGCACTGTTGTGCACTGATGGGGCTGCAGTGATAGGTGGCACTGATGGGCACTGATGAGACTGCATTGATAGGTGGCACTGATGGGGCTGCAGTGATAGGTGGCACTGTTGTGCACTGATGGGGCTGCAGTGATAGGTGGCACTGATGGGCACTGATGAAGCTGCAGTGATAGGTGGCACTGATGGGCATTGATGAAGCTGCAGTGATAGGTGGCACTGATGGGGCTGCAGTGATAGGTGGCACTGATGGGCAAAACCAGTTATATTCAATTGTTATTCTATTCTATTTTTTTTATGCTATTCTTTTTTATTCTATTCCTTCATTTTTTATTCTATTTTATTCTATTCTTTTATTTGCTCCATTCATCCAAATCTCTGAATAATTAAAAATGTGTCCAAATTTTGATTTGGAACTAAATAACCCGAGCATGTCTAGTCTGATGGTCCATTTAAATATTTTTTTTATTTGGACCCATCCACAGTCACGTCCCCTTTGTTGCTCCACTATCACTCAACTGGGGGGTGGGGGATGTCATTCCTTCACTACTAGGAGAGTTTTTCTTTAGAGATAGTGAAGGGTACATTTTATTGATCCTGCCAGTGACAAGGTGTGGCTTCGAATAGCTCTAAGGTGGGAGCATCCTATTATATTATATAGGTAAAAAATACAGGCATCTGGGAAGAAGTCGGCCCCAGCCCCAGGTTGGCAACATGGTAAAAATGTGGGGTTTTTTTTGATAATATAATGCATATTATGCAGTTCAGTAATAAATTGTATTTAATGCTCTTTTCTAGGGAGCGCCACCCATTTATCAGCACAAATATAAAATGGCGTTCTGCGGAGAGGCCGTGTGCTCGGGGATTACAGATAAATAAATCTTCATTTCATTCAATAATAAATTTTTTTTTTTTTTTCGTCTCATTAGTTTTTTTTGTTTTTCTTTTCTTTGTGTTTGGGGTCATTCATTATAATCACAATCCGTAAATTAGAAAATTTGTAAATTCGAAAATCCGAACATAAGAAAGAAAATTCGAAAAGAACGAAAATCCAAAAATTCTAAATAATAACTAACTATTAAATTATAGGTATTGGAATTTCGTTTCAAATTTGGCTGTTAGTGAACGTAACGAATACGAATTTATCAGAAGTTACGAATTATTCGAAATAATGAATGCCGCATCTAAGTAAATGGAATGGAACAAATTATTAATAAATAATAGTTTAATAAAAAGTTTTTATTATTATTATTATTGTTATTTTTTTTTAATTTGTTACGTTCCATTCATTTAAATGCGGCATTCATTATTTCAGATCGTTTGTAACTTTGGATAAATTCGTATTTGTTATGTTCACTAACAGCCAAATTTGAAAGGAAATTCCAATACCTATAATTTAATAGTTAGTTATTATTAGTTAGTTATTATTTCAGATTTTCAAGTTTTCCAATCTTCGAATTGATGAATTTTCGAATTTATGAATTTTCGAATATTCGAATTTACGAATATCCTGAAAAATTTGTTAAACAGATACAAAATGGCGTTCTGCGCAGAGGCCGTGTGCTCAGGGATTACAGATAGACACTGCTGAAAAAATGTGTTTGTTTTTTCTTCATTTGTTTGTTTTTTTTCGTTTTTGGTATCATTCGTTATGATTGCAATTTGTAAATTCGTAAATTCAAAAATCTGAACATAAGAAAGAAAATCCGAAAATTCGAAAGAATGAAAATCTGAAAATTTTAAATAATAACTAACTACTAAATTATAGACATTGGAATTTCATTTCAATTTGGCTGTTAGTGAACGTAACAAATACAAATTTATCTGAAGTTACGAATTATCCGAAATAACGAAAGCCGCATCTAGACAAATGGAATGGAACAAATTATTAATAAATAATAATAATACATTTTTTAAATTATTATTGTTATTTTTTTATTATTATTTTGTTACGTTCCATTCATTTAGATAGGGCATTCGTTATTTCAGATAATTCGTAACTTCGGATAAATTCGTCTTTGTTACGTTCATTAAGAGCCAAATTTGAAAGGAAATTCCAATACCTATAATTTAATAGTTAGTAATAGTTAAGTTATTATTCAGATTTTCGAATCTTTGGGTTTTCGGATCTTCGAATTTACGAAATTTCGAATTTACGAATTTACAAATTTTCGAACTTTTGAATTTATGAATTTACGTATTTCCGAACTTATGAACTTTTGAATTTACGTATTTACGAATTTACGAACTTTCGAATTTATGTATTTCCGAATTCATGAACTTTTGAATTTACGTATTTACAAATTTACGAATTTACGAACTTTTGAATTTATGAATTTACCTAATTATGTATTTATGAATTTACATATTTACAAATTTACTAACTTTCGAATTTACGTATTTACAAATTTACTAACTTTTGAATTTACGAATTTACAAATTTACGTAATTACGAATTAGCGAATTTACGAATATTCGAATTTAAAAATATTCAGGAAAATTAGTTAAACAGGTTTTCGTTAATTGGGATATTTCCGAATTAACAAATTTGTCGAAATTCATTAAAAAAAAACTAATTCGGAACAAAACGAATTGCACATGTCTAATTACAGAACACAGAAATGCAGACGACCTACCAAAGTCCGTAAAACGAATATTAAACAATCTGAATCCTTCCAATATCAGCAGCGGTCCCGTCATGCACGTATGCCACTCTGGAGAGTAATCATAATGGCTAATCATTCCTTGAATTAAATACGCCTCCAATAAGCTGTCAGATTTCAATACTGGAAATGGAACGAGCGCCGCAAGGTGTAAGCGGCGCTCTGCATGCGGGTATTAGAGAGCGTTAATATCTGATGAATGTGAAGTGACCCCCAGCCGCTCGAACCATATTGCTCCGCTGACACGGAGACATCTGTAGTGCGGCAAACGCGCTGGCTGAATGATTAATGATTTCATTTCAGCTCATTTGTGGAGCAAATGGTCTATGATATGGAATTCTCTCGCCAGCGTCACGAAGAAATATTGTTACAGTGACGGCGGAGCCTCATATGGTGATTACGAGACAAACAGACCCAGAATGGGAACAAAAAAAAAAAAAGATACAAAAAGTAATTTCGGGATTTTGGTTGTGGAGGTCACTTCGGAGCCTGACGAGGAAAATAAGAAGTGGAGTAAACTGAAGCAAAACCGGAATGCAAGGGCTCTTAAAGGGCAAGTTGACTTTTAGTTAATTTGTCCTCTAAATTGAACCTGCCGCATGGCAGTATTTCCATATTCCAAATAAGCAGTAAAAGTGGTTTAAAACTAGCCCTTATTCATCTCTTTAGCTGCATGCATTGTGGAGAAATTCATCTTCAATTTATAGTCTTAGCTGTTACTTTCTATTGCAGCCTATCAGCCCTTTACACACAAGCAGGGGGTCTAAGCTGTTAGGAATGAGGATGAATTCTTGAGGATGAATTGCTTTACAGCACACACAGCTATAGAGGTTAATAGTGTCAGGGCAAGCAGTTTGGACCGACCATAAGTTGGGCCCAAACATCGCCTGTTCGCTCGTTTGGCGAACACCCAAATTTGCAGGGAGCTCGGCGGGACTCTGTTCACAGTGCATTCTAAGCACAGATTGGCCGAAGCAATGTACCTGACCTTGCTTGCCCTCTACTGGCCTACTGGACTGCATGCTTGGATTAAGGTCTGGTATGGATTTTGAGGGGGACTCCACGCCATTTTTTTTTTTGGTTCCAATAGTTTTTATTACATTTTCAAAACAGCATACAGAACATTATGCTCAGATGTTCATCAGAAAATTGTTGAAACAAGGATTCAATATACAATATGATCAGTGGCCCTTATCAAATTCATATTAACAAAACATAGTAAGAAAGGTGGTGTTTTGGCAAGAGAGACTTCCTTGTCCCCTGATAGGATCTTACAAAACCATAAATTCCCCCCTCCCTCCATCATCATGGTATAACCGAACCAACATCTAAAAAAAGTGAGGGAGCGGAGACAAAAAAAAGGGGGGGGGGAGAAATTAAGAATTAGAGTAGAACAAAGTGGGATGGGTCCCCTCGACCCCGGACCCTCATCACAAATAACCCAACATTCAGGGAGCTTGGAGATAAGCAATCCAGGGATTCCATAACTTCTCAAACCTGGCTTGCTTATCTTGTCTTATACGGGCCAGTTTTTCATTGATCATAATCCAGTACACCTTGAGTTTCACCAAAAGTAACGTTGATTACAGGCGATTTCTATCCACGCACTATAGTTATTTTAGCCACTAGGAGAATGAAAAGACCATCCACGCCATTATTTTTTTTTTGACATTTTTGTATAGTTGGCAATGACTTGCAGCCGGGAAAATCAATTTCAATATAATTTTGTTTATATATGTCAGCTTTGCTGCAGCAGGTTCTATACATGGTACAGGTGCGCCACTTTACAGGCAGACTATAGGGAATTTTTCATTTTTATTGTGTCACTTAAAGCATCAATAAAATCACTGTTCCTATAAAAAATATTTAAAAAAAAATGTTTGCATTGATACATGTCCCATAGGGCAGTACCCAGGCCCTTTTACCCAGGCCCCCATGCCCTTTTTATGGCCAATAACTTGCATATAATCCTTCAAAATGGTGGACTTTTGATTTTTCAAATTCGGGTCCCGTAGACTTTAGGGTTAGCGGCTTGGGTCCAAAATTTTTCCATGTTTGGGAGTTCTGGTGCAAACTGAACCAGGAGGGGGGTGTTCATCCCATCACTAGAAGGCTTACTTAAAAGCATTTTTTTCTTTTTTTCTGCTTGATAAAAATTTTTTAATACTTTAAAGTGATTCTAAAAGCAATTTTTTTAAAATAGCAAACATGTCATACTTACCTGCTCTGTGCCATGGCTTTGTACAGAACAGCCCTGATACACCTCTTCTGGGGTCCCCCGCCACCACTCCTGGCTCCTTCTCTCGGCTAAGTGTCCTAAATGTCCCCATAGCAAGCTGCTTGCTCTGGGGGCACTCATGCATGCTCGCTGTCGAGCCAGCTCTGCATGTCCATTGCCCCTGCTCTCTCCTCACTAGCTGTGATTGGCAGGAGCCGATGGGTCCTGCTGCTGCCTCTCTGTCCTAGGAGGAGAGAGGGAGCCTTGTACCTTCAGAACCACTTAAATGTCCATAGCCTGAAAACAGGGCACTCCTATCTCCTGAATATAGCCACCATAGTTAATTACTTTTCTTCACACATCCCCCCTTTCCCCTTTGCTGCATGATTCTGCTTGGTCCAAAATATTCCAGCCAGGACCTCTGCCAAGAGAACATTATCACCTTGCCCTATTCATTCCTATGGATGGTCTATACTTTGCTTGATGGCTAGGAGTTACCATTGAGAACAGACTATCCATAGAAATTAATGAGGCCATAGTGTGTGCACACTATCAAGAGGACCTGATCAGGATTTTGTAGATTCAAAGGTTGTCAAGTTTGGGCAAGTTCGTTCAGTAAACAACCAGGTAGGGGCAATGGAGTTTAGCTTTTAACAATGTGGGGTTGGAGGGTTTATGTAAGCACTGTACATCTAAAAAATAATAATGTATAAAACAACAACAACAGAACTTGCAAGCAAAACATCTCTACTGGGTCAAGACAGCACCGGTCATGACTTACTGTCTACTTCCTTCACAAAATCAAGTTCCAAGAACAACATGAAAGAATAAAAACAAGCTAAATCAGAACTATGTAATTCCTCCAATATGCAGATATGTTCTGTTAACTAAGCCATTCTGGGCTCCATTCACAGAACCAGATCACATGTGGTATTTAGGTGTTTTCCCAAACCACATGAGCTCTTGGAAATGTCAATTCACTACTGCTTTATGTGGTATCAACAATTGCCTAGGACTTTTTGGGACTCCTGGGGTCAGTGGAGGAACTGACTACTTCTGTCCTACTGCTAGTGGGCAAATGGATTCAAGGAGGTCCACCGTGCCCATTACAGCTCCCATGAGTGCTACTCCTCATTTCAAGTAATCTAGCTCCTATCTTGGCATATATCCCAAAATTCTTCGCAACTCATCTACTAGCAGCATAACACCCCGACAAACAGCATTTCTGAATGCACAGCTCAGAAGTGGTAGCCTCCACAATTCTCTTATCACAGGTCGAGGCCCTAAAGCAGCATTGATTTCCCTGGTAAATAATAATTTTTGAAAAATAGGCATCGTTGCAAGTGGCACTCTCTGGATCATGTGGGGATTCAGCAACGTGGTATATGCTCAGTGTTGGTTTTCATCTTCAAGCTACCACTATCCTACTGCTAGTGAGCATACGGAGTCAGGGAGGGCAATGACACCCATTACAGCTCCCTAGAGTGCTCCTCCTGGTTTTAAATAAATAAACTGGTTCCTTTCTTGATAATTATTCCAAAAGCCTTTTTTTTACAGAATGCTACCCGACTTCTATTTCCAGATAGCATTTTTTCTGCAGGCATCAGATGGAGCCTACTATCCATGGATCTAAGGAAACCATTGATGAGACAAACAACAAAGCTACCACTGCTGACCAATCCTTCTAAAAATACTAAATTGCTTGGCTGTAGCCAAAGAGATACCAGTATAACACCAAGGCAAGGTAACAATTTCTGAATGGACAGGTCAGCATTGTTAGCACTGGTAATCCTCCTAATGCAGCTTTGGACCCTTAATCTGCACCGATTGACCCAGTACAGTACTGTTTTTCAAACATCAGCACCATAACAAATGGCACACACTGGGCTGTACCAGGATTCAGCTTTCTTGTCAATGCTCAGTGGCAATTGTCCACTTCAAGCTACTGCTGTCCTATTGCTAGTGAGCACATGGAGTCTAGTTAGGACTACAATGTCCATCCCAGCCACTTTCACTGGTGCTCCTGGTTTCCAGTAAGTTGTCTCCTATCTTGGCAATTATTGCAAAAGTCTTCTCACAGAACACAGCCCGGCTTCTATTTCCAGGATTTAACAGGAAGTCAAAGTGTTTTTGAGGTCTAATTATACCGTCATACTAATTTATTTGCTAGCATGACATCGCTATACAATGGCTCGAAATGACACAATTAAAGCTGCCAAAGACACATCATTTAAATGTGTTACTGTGACTTTATTCTGATACCGAGTAAATCGTGTCAGACTGAAGATGTACAGTATAAGCAGTGTGGGGATTGAAGTGTGTAATATATTGAAGCTTACCAGTCTTTAGATGTGATGGCTGTCTTAGTTTTTGTTCATGTCCTAGGGCAGGGATCTCCAAACTTTCTAAACAAAGGGCCAGTTTACTGTCCTTCAGACTTTAGGGGGGCCAGACTAGGGCCATTGGGAGTAGAAAATGTCCTGGTGTCCAGTGGGAGTAAACAATGCTATCTATATCATTGGGAGAATTAGTGACCAATCGTTGGTGGCAGTGGAAAGATTTATGCCCCATCGTTGGTGTCAATGGAAGGAATTGTGCCCCCTCATTGATGTCAGTGGAAGGAATTGTGCCCCATATTTGGTGTCATTTGAAGTAAGTGTGACCTTTTGATGGTGTCAGTTGGAGGAATAGTGCCCCATTGTTGGTGTCAGTGGATGGAATAGTTCACCAAGGGGTTAGATAAAGGCAAGCAAAGGGCTGTATCCAGCCCCAGAGCCGCAGTTTGGAGACCACTGTCTTAGAGTCACAACTGTCACTGTACTGTATCCAAATGGAGGAGCAGTGTTGCCACCCTAGGCTGCTTTCCTGACATGAATTACAAACACCTCCCCCTCTTCTCATCTCTATCACATATGGAACAGGTTTTTGTAGTCTGTGGAGAGAACCGGGAAGTCAGAGAACAATGGTTGAGATTTCACATAGCCAGGTACAAACACACTGGATTTCTGAATGTCCTATCTCCCTGGTTCTCTAAAGCTACCCAGATGTGTTTAGCCCCGTTATGGGTCCCACCAGCTCCCAGGGCAAGGAAGCTGATTGGCAGCTCCCTTACTCAATGCTAACCAATGATGTAGAATGGGTGCACGGCCATGCGCCTGTTCTCTGCCCCATTGCCCCATCAGCTGGCCATGGTATGCATTGAGTGTGTACTACACATATGTGGCCAACAACTTGCTTTCTAACAAATGGGAGGTGGTTTTGCATGTTTGGTGTGCTTTTGCTTAAACTGGGTGTGTTGGAGCGTGGTGCAACAGCACCAACTGTCAGACATGAAGCTATTGTCTACTAATTGCCAGACACTGATCTTGAGAGTGCATGTGGCAAGGGGAGCCAGAGTGCCCCCCCCCCATGTAGCAGTGCTGCACCCTGGGTGGCTGCCCGCCGGTCCATCCCTTGTCTCTGCCCTCCATATGTAAAAACAAAAGTGTACATCTTCTCTCAGATTTACCAACAACTATGTAGTGTGGGGACCTGAATGGATTTTTATTAAAAGTAGATGTAAACCCAATCAGTAAAATCCCATATACTGCAGAGAAAATTATGATTTGATCCCCTGCAGATTTTGTAAGTTTGCCCACTTACAAAGAAATGAAGGTTCTAGATATTTTAACTGTAGCACCCTCTACCTAAAGGTAGGTGCTAGAATAGTATTTTCTTTAGCTCAGGGCCCAAGTGCAGGTAAATTTAGCCAGGCTTGTGCTTTAGGCTGGGCATGGTTGTTTGATTTGGGACTGGGAGTGTACAGTGTAGTGGGGGGTGTGGCCACCTGTGCTCTGACTCAAAGATGCCTCCCCTGCTTTTAGAAGGATTGTTCTGGAAGAGAGGTTGGAGCTGAGGTTTGAGTGGCAGGCAGCTCATGTGAGGAGCTCTGACCAATTACCCTGTGGTATTGCCAGGGGGCAGGCCTCCCATATGAGCTGGGGTCACATACTGCCTGGGAGAAGTACTAGAAAGTAGGAACAGACAGAATGGAGTACTGAGTTGCTGTTCTGGGCATCCCCACGTGGGGATGCGCCGAGCACGGAGGAGGGATGGAGGAACCACTAGGACGGAGTCCTAGATAAAGATCTTCATCCTTAAAGACGTATCACGCTGCTGTGACCGGGGAACACAGGACTTGCATGCTGGAGGCGATCTGGATAGAGGAAGTAGCAGTCAAGCGGAGGAGAGTGGAGCAGCGTTCTGTGACCGGGGACACAGAACCATTATTCCGCTTAAAGAAAGGTCAGTGCAGAATGCTGTGGCCGGGGAACGCAGCATTGATAGTCATGGACTGGCTGAAAGCAGTAGTCCGCCCATTACCATGTGTCAGGCCCTCGTGTAAAGGTACCGAGTTATCTCTGGCCTGGTTAGCACAATGGCAATGCCTTTGAAAGACTGTGTGGCTGTCTGATTCTTTGGGCCAACGGGGAGAGGCTGTGTGTGTGCTTCTGGCTCTTGGATTCGCATAGACAATAGCATTATGGTCTGCAAGGAGGAATTATTCAGAATGATTCTTTCTTGTACCAACGGAAGTGAAGAAATAGAGTATCAGTAGTTTTGCAGGATTTGTACAAGGGAAAAAGAAGCAACAGTCTGCGTCAAAGTTATTCAAATGAAGGAGACTGGGGTACAAGAAGTGTATCCAGTTTTGCAAGGCCAAGGCCACTGAATAACTTTATACAATGTGATAAATGCTATGGGCATCTCATATCATCCCTTCCTCAATTCAAGTTGTATCCTGCAATAAACGTAACAAAATTGTGCAAGTGACTGTTCATTGCCTTAATTTATCGTGGGGAGTCTGGCAGCAGGGTGATTGGCGGATTGCTAAGTAACCAAATCAGCATCCCTTACAAGGGTACCGCTACATATCATAGGTATTTTAAATGATAGAGACAGAATATCAACCAAAAATCAAAAAAAAACACACAATACAAATGTTATACATGGAGTTGCAGTTCAGTGACTAAAATTAGTATTTGATCCCCTACCAAGCAACAATAATTGTGGCTCCCACAGACTGGCTACAGTAGGTGCTCATGTGGTACACAGATTGGTCCTGTCAATGTAAGAAGTTGCTCCTAACGACAACTCGTTATGTGTATAAAAGACACCTGTCCACAGAATCTCCTTCTTTCATTCAAACCTCACCATCATGGGCAAGACCAAAGAGCTGTCAGAGGACATCACGGACAAGATTGTAGGCCTGCACAAGGCTGGAAGGGGCTACAAAACCATCAGTAAGAAGCTTGGTGGGAAGGAGACAACTGTTGAAGCGATTATTCACAAATGAAAGAAATACAGGCTATCCATTAATCGCTTTCAGTCTGGAGCTCCATGCAATATTTTTCCTCAGGGGGTAAGGATGATCATGAGAAAAGTGAGGGATCAGCCCAGAACTAGGAGGAGCTTGTGAATAATCTCAAGGCAGTTGGGACCACAGTCACCAAACAAACCACTGGTAACCCAATACGCCGCCATGGATTAAAATCCTGCAGCACCCACAAAGTCCTCCTCCTCAGGAAGACACATGTACAGGCCCGTCTGAAGTTTACCAATGAACATCTAAATGATTCAGAGAAGGGTTGGGAGAAGGTGCTGTGGTCAGAGGAGACCAAAACTGAACTCTTTGGCATCAACTTGACTCGCCGTGTTTGGAGGAAGGAAAATGCTGACTATGATCCTAAGAACACCATCCTTGCAGTCAAGTATGGAGGTGATAACATGATGCTTTGGAGCTGTTTCTCTGCTAAAGGTACAGGCCAACTTTGCCGCACTGAGGGGCCAATGGACGGGACCATGACAGGTTTCTGCTCCCTGCAGGCTCCAACACAGATGTCCCCCACTGCTGTGCTGTAATCCCCATCATTGGTTGCTAAGACTGTTGGCTAGTGGCTACAACTGCTTTTAAGGGGGATGCTGATGGGAACACTGACCTAAGGGGACTCTGATAGGGATCCTAATGTAAGAGGAACTCTGATTGAGACTCAAATGTAATGGGAGCTCAAAGGAATGCTAATGGAGACCATGATATAACGATCGGTTCATCCATTTATCTTTTTTTTTGGTACGCACATATTTGTAAAAATATGAATTGTGGCCCTCATACTGAAAAGTTTGGAGCCCCTTAACATAGACCACTTAACTTTTATGATCAAAGAGTTTATTATTATTATTATAGGTAAAATTTATTAGATAGCACATTCCAACCACCTCACCAAGCAATATTGTGTTATTCTAATTGTCATTGCTATTGTGGTAGTCCATGCTTGAATTCTTTATGATAAAACATTTAGCCACTTGCCGACCCTCTCACGGTACTTCTACTGTGGGTGGGCGGCAGCTGCAGCACCCACAATGTACCGGTACGTCGCAGTGGACATGCACAATGATGCACACCTTGGGGCGCTTGGCAATGGGATCCCATGACCGCTGTGTCTGCTGGACACAGCAGATCATGGTGCTTGGTACGGCCGGGGTATCATGTGATTGCTATGATTGGTCATATAGATGACATGATTACAATGTAAAAAAAAAAACAGCCATGAATGGCTTCCATTCATGACTGTTTTGCTTACTATTGTGATGCTGTGATTGGCCCACAGCTATCACATGGCACCTGGGCCAATCACATCACCCTATACCATGTGATTAGCTGTAGTCAATCACAGATCACAATAGTAAGCAAGCTGTCGTGAATGAAAGCCATTCATGACAGCTAAAACTATTGCTTATAACAGTGATTATCACTTGGCCTAAGTTTCTGAAAAATTATTATTTGTTTGCAAAATTGTACAACAGAAACTAAGAAAAATGTGTTTATTTTTCAAAAACTTTGTTTTTTTTTTTTTGTTTTTTTAATAAAAAAAACCCAGTGGTGATTAAATACCACCAAAAAAGCTCTATTTGTGTAAAAAAAAATATAAATCTCATTTAAGTACAGAGATGCATGACCGGTGGCCAAGTGGTTAATGACCACAATTCTTATCTTTCGTGCCCTGCATGTCACATTGTTCTCAGCTACTGTTAAATTTGCCTGGTAACTGAATCGAATACTTTGCAAGTGATGGATGAAGACAGCGAATATTTCCCCCGAATTATCAACGGATGGCACAGAGCATTAGGCAACGTGTGTGCCCGGGGACTGGCTATCTATATTGGCATCTGGTCCCGGTGATGAAGCAAGCCCCTCGTGGGATAGGTTTTGGCGTCAAGGTCAAAATGTCCCGGAATGCCTTGAAATCAGCACAGCTTGTGCAGCTGAAGTATCAGACGGAGATGAGATGAAGAGAACTACAAATAGACCAGGACCGGCCTCTGTTCCCGAAAACCCATGTGATAATGGAAGCGATGGACAGGGATGGAATTATGGTGGACACAGATGGAGCTTTCCAAAAAGTACACCATATTACCAAAAGTATTGGGACGCCTGCCTTTACACATGCATTGAACTTTAATGGCATCCCAATCTTAGTCCGTAGGGTTCAATATTGAGTTGGCCCACCCTTTGCAGCTATAACAGCTTCAACTCTTCTGGGAAGGCCATCCACAAGGTTTAGGAGTGTGTCTATGGGAATGTTTGACCATTCTTCCAGAAGCGCATTTGTGAGGTCAGGCACGGATGTTGGATGAGAAGGCCTAATTCCACTCTAATTCATCCCAAAGGTGTTCTATCAGGTTTAGGTCAGGACTCTGTGCAGGCCAGTCAAGTTCTTCCACCCCAAACTATCTCATCCATGTCTTTATGGACCTTGCTTTGTGCACTGGTCCAAATCATTTGGTGGAGGGGGCATTATGGTGTGGGGTTGTTCTTCAGGGGTTGGGTTTGGCCCCTTAGTTCCAGTGAAGGGAACTCTTAAGGTGTCAGCATACCAAGACATTTTGGACAATTTCATGCTCCCAACTTTGTGTGAACAGTTTGAGTTGATGTTTTACAGTTGATTGATTATACACACGTTCTGCATTTAATGATGTTATATATATATATATATATATATATATATATATACATATATATATATACATACATACAGCAAAAGTGAGTACACCCCTCAAATTTCTGTAAATATTTTCTTCTATCTTTTCATGTGACAACACTGAAGAAATGACACTTTGCTACAATATAAAGTAGTGATTGTACAGCTTGTATAACAGTGTAAATTTTCTGTCCCCTCAAAATAACTCAACACACAGCCATTAATGTCTAAACCTCTGGCAACAAAAGTGAGTACACCCCTAAGTGAAAATGTCCAAATTGGTCCCAAAGTGTCAATATTTTGTGTGGTCACCATTATTTTCCAGCACTGCCTTAACCCTCTTGGGCATGGAGGTCACCAGAGCTTCACAGGTTGCCACTGGAGTCCTCTTCCCCTCCTCCATGATGACATCACAGAGCTGGTGGATGTTAGAGACCTTGTGCTCCTCCACCTTCCCTTTGAGGATGTCCCACAGATGCTCAATAGGGTTTAGGTCTGGAGACATGCTTGACCAGTCCATCACCTTTACCCTCAGCTTCTTTAGCAAGGCAGTGGTGGTCTTGGAGGTGTGTTTGGGGTCATTATCATGTTGGAATACTGCCCTGCGGCCCAGTCCCTGAAGGGAGGGGATCATGCTCTGCTTCAGTATGTCACAGTACATGTTGGCATTCATGGTTCCCTCAATGAACTGTAGCTCCCCAGTGCCGGCAGCACTCATGCAGCCCCAGACCATGACACTCCCACCACCATGCTTGACTGTAGACAAGACACACTTGTCTTTGTCCTCCTCACCTGGTTGCTACCACACAGGCTTGACACCATCTGAACCAAATAAGTTTATCTTGATCTCATCAGACCACAGGACAGGAAAGTAGTGAGTGTGCAGCCATCCAATCATTCGTGTACATACAGTTTGCAGATGGCCCCTTCCTGTTCCAACATGACTACATACCAGTGCTCAAAGGAAGGTCCATAAAGATATCCTTCCCAGTCAAGTTCCTCCACCCCCAAACTTGCTCATCCATGTCTTTATGGACCTTGCTTTGTGCACTGGTGTGCAGTCATGTTGGAACAGGAAGGAGCCATCCCCAAACTGTTCCCACAAAGTTGGGAGCATGAAATTGTCCAAAATGTCTTGGTAAGCTTATGCCTTGCCCTTCACTGGAACTAAGAGGCCAAGCCCAACCCCTGAAAAGCAACCCCACACCATAATCCCCCCTCCACCAAATGATTTGGACCAGTGCACAAAGCAAGGTCCATAAAGACATGGATGAGTGAGTATGAGGTGGGGGAACTTGACTGGCCTGCACAGAGTCCTGACCTCAACCATTTAGAACACCTTTGGGAGGAATTAGAGCGGAGACTGCGAGCCAGGCCTTCTCGTCCAACATCAGTGCCTGACCTCACAAATGCGCTTCTGGAAGAATGGTCAAACATTCCCAAAGACACACTCCTAAACCTTGTGGACAGCCTTCCCAGAAGAGTTGAAGCTGTTATAGCTGCAAATTGTGGGCCAACACAATATTGAACCCTACGGATGAAGACTGGGATGCCATTAAAGTTCATGTGCGTGTAACGCAAGGCATCACAATACTTTTGGTAATATAGTGTACTTTGTGGAAAGCTCCATCTGTGTCCACCAAGCATAATTCAGTCCAGTTTTTCTATATCCCTGTCCATCGCTTCCATTATCACATGAGCTTTCGGGAACAGAGGCCGGTCCTGGTCTATTTGTAGTTCTCTTCATCTCATCTCCGTGTGATATTTCAACTGCACAAGCTGTGCTGATTTCAACTTGCCATTCCAGGACGTTTTGACCTTGACGCCGAAACCCATCCCACGAGGGGCTTGCTTCATCACTGGACCGAGATGCCAATATAGATAGCCAGTCCCCGGGCACACACGTTGCCTAATGCTCTGTGCCATCCATTGATAATTTGGGGAAATAGTCGCTGTCTTCATCCATCACTTGCAAAGTATTCAATTCAGTTAACAGGCTAATTTAACAGTAGCTGAGTGGGGGTGCCATGGGAACTGATGGAGTAACATGGTCCTTTCAGGAGGTGTAAATCAAACTCTGTGCAGACAGCATAATAGACAGCTGAAATAGATATAATTGGGCAAGTTCTTTTTTCATTAGATCATTTTCTTATTGGAAAAGAACAATGTTCTTCAGTTTTTCCGCAGTTTGTTTTACAAAAAAAGTGGCAAAAAACAGAAAGTATAGAAGAGAGCAACGTGACATGCAGTACATGAAAGAGAAGAATTGTGGTCATTAAACACGTGACTGGCCTGCACAGAGTCCTGAACTCAATCCGATAGAACACCTTTGGGATGAATTAGAGTGGAGACTGCGAGCCAGGCCTTCTCGTCCAACATCAGCTCCTGACCTCACAAATTCGCTTCTGGAAGAATGGTCAAACATTCCCATAGACACACTCCTAAACCTTGTGGACAGCCTTCACAGAAGAGTTGAAGCTGTTATAGCTGCAAAGGGTGGGTCAACTCAATATTGAAACCTACAGACTAAGACTGGGATGTTATTAAAGTTCATGTGTGTGTATAGGCAGGCGTCCCAATAGAGGGGTGAATCTTCAGGAGCCTTAGTCATGAAGAGGGGTAAATCTTCAGATGGTTTGGTCATAAAGAGGTAGATCTTCGGGAAGCCTTGTCATGAAGAGGGGTAAATCTTTGGGAGGCCTGGTCATGAACATGGGTAAATCTTTGGGAGGCCTGGTCATGAAGAGGGGTGAGTCTTCGGGAGGCTTGGTCATAAAGAGGGGTAAGTCTTCGGGAGGCCTGGTCATGAAGAGGGGTCAATCTTCGGGAGGCTTGGTCATGAAGAGGGGTAAGTCTTTGGGAGGCTTGGTCATGAAGAGGGGTAAATCTTCAGGAGGCCTGGTCATGAAGAGGGGTAAGTCTTCGGGAGGCCTGGTCATGAAGAGGGGTAAGTGTTCAGGAGGCTTGGTCATGAAGAGGGGTAAGTCTTCGGGAGGCTTGGTCATGAAGAGGGGTAAATCTTCGGGAGGCCTGGTCATGAAGAGGGGTAAGTCTTTGGGAGGCCTGGTCATGAAGAGGGGTAAGTCTTTGGGAGGCCTGGTCATGAAGAGGGTTAAATCTTCGGAAGGCCTGGTCATGAAAAGAGGTAAATGTTCGGCAGGCCTGGTCATGAAGAAGGGTCAATCTTTGGGAGGCCTGGTCATGAAGAGGGGTAAGTCTTTGGAAGGCCTGGTCATGAAGAGGGGTAAGTCTTTGGAAGGCCTGGTCATGAAGAGGGGTAAGTCTTCGGGAGGCTTGCTCATGAAGAGGGTTAAATCTTTGGAAGGCCTGGTCATGAAAAGGGATAAATCTTCGAGAAGTGCTTAAAAACAAAAAAGGCTTAAAAAAGGTTAAATATGTAATCAGTGTGTTGATGAGGAAGGAGCGAGGAACCAGGGAAAGCAAAATATAATCAGATTAAACTTCAGTAGTAACATTTATTGGGTCTACACATACTTTAAAAGTTTACAAACTAGTTCAGCTCAGAAACCTTTCCTGAGCATATTCGGTCAGGACTCGGAGGTAGGGAACTTTGAAAACTGTTGATGACAGAAAACCGTTTAAATTGCGTCTCGCAGTAGATGGCAGCAGTTCGGGGAATTGATCCGCTCCCGTCCTTGAAAAAAGGTGTCGGAATGTGGTGATGAGCCAAGTACATTAAAGTAAGCTGTTAACCTTCAGTGGCACGGCTGCCACCTTGACTGGCGTCCCTGGCCAACGCTCGCAAACTTTTCGCCAAAACACAGGAGAGCCTGTCCTCAGCTGGTCGCGGCTTACATTCATCCCCCAGTGGAGCAGAACCGTACGGAAACTCATCCGGCGCTCCACCGGGGAGACACAATTTGAGACCAATTCTAAGTTTCATTTGTCAGAAGGAAAATGATTCTGGATCTCTGGTGGAAAACGAAAATGTGAAAGGTTCTTCACTTTCCCGGCATCATTTTATAGAATGATTTAACCTCCGCTCAGCCGGGAGCTTCCGCTGACTGAGCCAGCAGCAAACAAGGATGAGAACTGAACCAACGTAGAGAGATGAGTGAGTTAACAAAGGATCATTCTTCCTGAAATAAATTGCGTGTTTTTGATACTTTTGGATGAATACTTTTATAAAAAGATGTAAAAGATTGAGGCTGCATTCACATCTGAACGTTTTGGTTTTGTGCGCAATCACGAAACACGTGGACAGCTCATGCTGTGATTACAGAGCCATTCATTTAAACACTCTAAGTGCAGCGCTAAAACATAACCAGACTCACATTTAGTTTTGATAAAAGTCCTTAATTCTTTTTTTTTTTTTTTTTTGCATAAACATTTTATTAAATTTTTAGAAGAGATGCAACAAAAGTAAACTCACATACTGTACATTACACAATCATGTAAATGGAAGATGACACATCAAATAAATTCAAGAAATTAACAAAGCCTACCACAAGGTAGGAGGAGGGTCTCGAATCAAGAAGACCCCCCAACAAGAGCACGGCAAACTTATACAAACATTACTAACATTTGACCCATATTATTAAAAGCAATTCCTGAGATAACCAAGAACTGATCACTATAAAAAAAAAAGTGGGGAGCACATTACTTTTTCAAGGGCAGGTTGGTCAACTAGCAGTAAAGAACATGAATATAGTAGGCGGCTATCTCAGGTTCCTCTCAACCTTGATATTAACACCCACTGAAAAGTCCTTAATTCACTAAGAGTCCATTCTAACATGAATCCAAAAAAGGTACTCAGGAGAAACAAACATAAAGCCGCAAAGCTAGATGCTCCAGAGGCATGAAGAGACTATTGTCACCCAATCAAACTGCCTCTTACCATCAACCATAGACTCTCACAAAGAAGGTCAAATTTGCAATATGGTAAGACATCACCGCAAGGCTCCCTCCTCTTCCCTCCTCCTCTCCCTGTCACCGGGCCAGTAGGAGAGAAGAGCTAGGCCTCATGCATGTGCAGTAGGGTTCCCGGCGTGAAGCCGTAAGGCTACACTGCTGGGTACCCTTACCCGCAATGGCAGCGGCAGAACCCAACAGCTAAAGGAAACATCAACTGCCTGCCGACATCGCTGGACTCCAGGACAGGTAAGTATCCTATTGTTAAAAGCCAGCAGCTGCAGTATGTGTAGCTGCTGGTTTTTATTTATTTTATTTTTTTTTTTTTGGGGCGGAACACCGCTTTAACAAAGCCTACCACAAGGTAGGAGGAGGGTCTCGAATCAAGAAGACCCCCAATAAGAGTATGGCAAACTTAAACAAACATTATTAACAATAGACCATTATTATTAAAAGCAATTCCTGAGATAACCTAGAATTGACCACTATAAAAAAAAAGTGGGGAGCACATTACTTTTTTAAGGGCAGGTTGGTCAACTAGCGGTAAAGAACATGAATATAGTAGGCGGCTATCTCAGGTTCTTCTCAACCTTGATATTCACACCCACCAAAAAGTCCTTAATTCACTCAGAGTCTATCCTAGCATGAATCCAAAAAAAGGTGTTTAGGAGAAACAATCATAAAGCCGCATAGCTAGGTGCTCCAGAAAGACGAAGAGACCACCATCGTCACCCAATCACACTGCCTCTTACCATCAACCATAGACCCTGACAAAGAAGGTCAAATTTGCAATACTGTAAGACTCCTGGGCAGATTTGCCGTGGGGATCGTTCACCACTTACCTCTAGGATACACGCTAGAGCTCCCAATTGTCTCCTCCAGGGACTCCCAAACAGTATAAGAACGGAGAATGCTTCTCACAGTGTAGTAATCTCAATTCAATGTATTCATTAAAAAGTATTGCACTCACTTTTAATACGGGCACGCCCCTGATGACGTCATTGCTGACAAAGCGCGTAGGGAGGACCTGGAGACGCATAACGTCACGCGTCTGGACACGGTGGCCATCTTGCTGGTTGGTAACGCTGGAGTTGTTTAGAGACATGCGGTTTTTATTCATATTAAAACTGAGTATAATACTTTTTAGACTTTTTAGGAAAGTGGTGAATGATCCCCATGGCAGATCTGCCCAGGCGTCTTACCATATTGCGAATTTGACATTCTTTTGTGACGATCTATGGCTGATGGTAAGAGGCCATGGAATTGGGTGACGATGGTGGTCTCTTCATCCATCTGGAGCACCTAGCTTTGCAGCTTTATGATTGTTTCTCCTGAGTACCCTTTTTGGATTGATGTTAGGATGGACTCTTATGCCGCGTACACACGGTCGGAATTTCGGCCTGCAAAAGACCGATGAGAGTTTTTCCTTGGAAAATGCGACTGTGTGTATGCTCCATCGGTCTTTTGCTGGCGGAATTCTAGCCAGCAAAAGATTGAGAGCGTGTCCCTTCCTCAGGCTTGGATGGCGGCTATCTTCAGTGTGGGCATATTATAGCCGCACAATGCACGGTCACATGGTTAGTTGTCATAGAGACAATGTACACAACATCATACGAGGAGAAAGGGGATGGGAGGGGGGGTGGGACGGGGGATGAGACCATTGCTGTAAGCGACCTAGTTGGTGTGTGTAAGGGCAATGCAGCAGATGGGGAAAGGAGGGATGGATGGAGGAGGGAGAGATGATGTAGGAAAAATGGTGGGTAAATGGATTGCAGAGGACATAATAGCTGAAATTTGGTAAGATGGTAATTAGATTACATGGATAGAGTGGATGATGGCTCAGGAATTAAATTATTAGAAAAATTTAGAAAAAATGATGACTGGGAAAAAAATGGCTGAACAAAATATATATATTGATGGAAATAACAATGAAAATAATTATGAAAATGATTATGGAAATATAAATGGGAATAGAAATAAAGTAAAAAATATTTTATAATGTAAAAAGTTTTTTAATAAATATAATTGGTAATAAAGATGAATGGATAGAAAATGAAATTAATAATAAAAGTAATTGTAAATAAATAAAATGAAATGAAAATAAAAATGATAATAATAATAATAAAAATAAATGGGCGCTGGTGAGGCTGCATTTGATGGGCGCTGGTGAGGCTGCATTTGATGGGCGCTGGTGAGGCTGAATTGATGGGGCTGGTGAGGTTACATTTGATGGGCGCTGGTGAGGCTGCATTTGATGGGCGCTGGGGAGGCTGCATTTGATGGGCGCTGGGGAGGCTGCATTTGATGGGCGCTGGTGAGGCTGCATTTGATGGGAGCTGGTGAGGCTGCATTTGTTGGGCGCTGTTGAGGCTGCATTTGATGGGCGCTGGTGAGGCTGCATTTGATGGGCGCTGGTGAGGCTGCATTTGATGGGCGCTGAGAAGGCTGCATTTGATGGGTGCTGGTGAGGCTGCATTTGATGGGCGCTGGGGAGGCTGCATTTGATGGGCGCTGGTGAGGCTGCATTTGATGGGCGCTGGTGAGGCTGCATTTGATGGGCGCTGGTGAGGCTGCATTTGATGGGCGCTGAGAAGGCTGCATTTGATGGGTGCTGGTGAGGCTGCATTTGATGGGAGCTGGGGAGGCTGCATTTGATGGGCGCTGGTGAGGCTGCATTTGATGGGCGCTGGTGGGCTGCATTTGATGGGCGCTGGTGAGGCTATATTTGATGGGCGCTGGTGGGCTGCATTTGATGGGCGCTGGTGAGGCTGCATTGATGGGTGCTGGTGGGCTGCATTTGATGGGCGCTGGTGAGGCTGCATTGATGGGAGCTGGGGAGGCTGCATTTGATGGGCGCTGGTGAGGCTGCATTTGATGGGCGCTGGTGGGCTGCATTTGATGGGCGCTGGTGAGGCTATATTTGATGGGCGCTGGTGGGCTGCATTTGATGGGCACTGGTGAGGCTGCATTGATGGGTGCTGGTAGGCTGCATTGATGGGGGCTGGTGAGGCTGCATTTGATGGGCGCTGGTGAGGCTGCATTGATGGGGCTGGTGAGGCTGCATTTGATGGGTGCTGGTGAGGCTGCATTGATAGGCGCTGGTGAGGCTGCATTGATGGGAGCTGGTAGGCTGCATTGATGGGGGCTGGTGAGGCTGCATTTGATGGGCGCTGGTGAAGCTGCATTTGATGGGCGCTGGTGAGGCTGCATTTGATGGGCGCTGGTGGGCTGCATTTGATGGGCGCTTCATTAAAAAGGTGGGGTATACGTGGGCAGGGCAAAGGGGATGGAGTCAGGGGTAGAGCCAAGGGGGGCGGCAAAATGAGGCTTCGCCTAGGGTCTCAAAAATCCTTGCACCAGCCCTGCATGCAGAGGTCAAAGCAGGTGGCAAGCAAGAATAGCCAGTGTTGAAGAAGACAACAGACAAGATTTGTCAAGCTGAAGCAGACGGCAGGCAGGAGTAGTCAGCATGCAGGCAGCAGGCAAAAATAGTCAGTGTGCAGGCAAAGGTTGAAGCAGGCAACAGCCGAGAATAGTTCTGAAGCAGGCAGGAGCAGTCAGGAACAAGCCGGGTCAGCCGCAGGGTCAGGCGATCCTGGTCATCAACAGAAAAGACAAGCCGGCAAGAAGTCACAGCACTGACCGCCATAGGGGAAGGAGTCTAAAATAACCTCCTTGGTGTGCAAACCCAAATACAAGGGACGTGGGGCTCATGTTCATGTGTCACCAACCCACCACGTATGAGCTTACACACACCTGACGTTCTGCAGGAGGACAAGACAGGCCAAGTCCCTGGAGGTACCGCAACACCTGGAGTGCAGCTTTAACTTTATAAGTTTATTCAGCTCATAAAAACTTTTCAAAATATATTTTTTAAAGACATTAAAAAAGAAATAAAATAAATACTGACTCAAAAAAAAGAAAAAATCCACCCATCCTGTTTTCCTCCCCCGGGTCTTTTAACAAACAGTCCAGCCTCCGTGCCAAAAAAATTAATTAGCAAGAGGGAACATGAAAGGCAGCAGAATCACTTATTAGTCAACATTAATGCGCTAAATGATTTTCCGATTATAAAAAGCAACATTAATTAAAACTGTGCCATCTCCGGACCTCGGAAACCGCGCTGACGCTCTTCGTGTAATAATGGCTTTGCAAAAAAAAAAAAAAAAAACAATTATTTCTTAATGTAATTTAAAAAGATTTCTTCTGCTTTTACAGCCTCCGTCACCAACGCGAGATATTCCACTTTCTTTTATCGTTTAATGTTTCTTCGGGGCTGCGTGCAAATCCATTTGGCGCACTCTAAATTTCCAAAGCACTTGACTTTCTTTTAACTTTCTATTATTTCCAAGTTTTTTTTATGCAAACGCGTACTTCATTTTAATAGCGGCACAAAATACATAAGAAAAACAAAAGCCCGAGAGGGCTGAGAAATAATCTAAGGGGGGATTCCTCCTTCAAATGACTCATTTAAGGCACTAAGCACGGTCTTTGTGCAACTTTTACTAAATACAGTTCCTGAGCTTTAAACCTTTCTCAAGCCATCCTAGAGCTCCATTCTGGTGACTTTGCGTAGGCTGAGATGATCTCATCAGTCTGCTGCAGGCAGGAGTAAGTATTTCCTCTGTCCCCCCCCCCCCCCCCCCCGATCAGACTGCAACATTGTAACTTTGTAGGAAGTCACAAGGTGAGAGGCTGCCGCAGGGGGCTGATATCTGTGAACTCTGTCAAGAAATGTACAGGCACCCAGGATTTACAATATGATGTCATCTTTGACCTGGCAACTGAGTCCAAGAAGCACAGGATCACCAAAATTGGACAATAGAAAAAAAATAGAAAAGGGAGACCTTTTCCCCAGGCAGATGTGGGGAGGACATTGTGGTAGACACAACGTTAGCAAAATGTTTTGCCAAAGCATTCGAGACACAGAGGGGTGGGGTAGCTGACATCTCCTGGTACAGGAGAATGCGACTGACTGGTGCCACCACCAAATCATTGCGGAGAACTGCGTTATTCCTGACTCGTGCTGCCACCTATTTGCTGGGGAGAACGCCATGGTCACTGACTGGTGCTGCCACATGATCATTGGGGAGAACACCAATGATTGTTTCTGTTGCCTGATCTTTGAGGAGAACATCACTGTCACTGACTGTTGCCGATGTCTGATCGTTGAGGAGAACAATTACACCACACTGACTGTTGCCGCTGTTTGATCGCTGGGGAGAACACCGCATTCACTGACTGTTGCCTGATCGTTTGGGAGAATACCACGGTCTTTGACTGTTGCTGCCACCTGATTGTTGGGGAGAACACCACTGTTTCTGACTGGTGCCGCAGTCTGATCGTTGGGGAAAATGCCACTGACTGGTGCTGCTGTATTATTGTTTGGGAGAATGCCACTGCCATTGTGTAGGTGCCGCTGCCTGATCATTGGGGAGAATTCCATTATTACTGACTGGTGTTTCCTCCTGATCATTGAGAGAACACTACTGTCGCTGACCGGTGTCTCTGATTAATCGTTGGGAAGAACGCCACAATCACTGACCAGTGCCTCTGCCTGATTGTTGGGAAGAACGCCACTATCACTGACTGGTCCTCCGCCTGATTGTTGGGAAGAACGCCACTATCACTGACCGGTGCCTCCGCCTGATTGTTGGGAAGAACGCCACTATCACTGACTGGTGCCTCCACCTGATTGTTGGGAAGAACGCCACTATCACTGACTGGTGCCTCCACCTGATTGTTGGGAAGAACGCCACTATCACTGACTGGTGCCACCGCCTGATTGTTGGGAAGAACGCCACTATCACTGACCAGTGCCTCCGCCTGATTGTTGGGAAGAACGCCACTATCACTGACTGGTGCCTCCACCTGATTGTTGGGAAGAACGCCACTATCACTGACTGGTGCCTCCACCTGATTGTTGGGAAGAACGCCACTATCACTGACTGGTGCCACCGCCTGATTGTTGGGAAGAATGCCACTATCACTGACTGGTGTCACCGCCTGATTGTTAGGAAGAACGCCACTCTCACTGACTGGTGTCACCGCCTGATTGTTGGGAAGAATGCCACTATCACTGACTGGTGCCACCGCCTGATTGTTAGGAAGAACACCACCATCACTGACCGGTGCCACAGCCTGATTGTTGGGAAGAACGCCACTATCACTGACCGGTGCCTCCACCTGATTGTTGGGAAGAACGCCACTGTCACTGACCAGTGCCTCCACCTGATTGTTGGGAAGAATACCACTGTCAGGAAAGGGTCCATCCGCTGGTAAGATATATCATTTGGCATGCAGTACTGGGGTCCACCAGCAGGTGTCTCCTGGCAGTGTTGAACTGTCAGGAGAATATTTCCCTGCTGGTGTCATTTCATCTTTTGGCCGCAGTACTGATGTCCACCAGCGGATGGATCCTGGCAGTATGGAGCAGACAACATTCCCTGCGCTCAGGTGTGACTTGAAGCCAATTATAGGCAGCCCTATTAAAACCCGGCAAGCCCTCACATGCTCGCCTTGGTATCTTTCTCCCTGTGCCTTGACCTTGCTGCCTGCATCCTGTTTATGTACCTGCTCTGCTCTGTCCCGTTCCACTCTGCTCTGATCCGATCCGATCCCTATCCCAGGCCCATCCTGATCTTGTCCCTCCTGATTCCCTTGGATCCCTACCCTGCAGCTTTACCATCCATCCTCTCCCCTTCCTGCTGGTTTCCCGTCCTTACCCATCTGCTGACTTCCCTGTGTATGACCTTGGCTTGGCTTTGTTTACGATTACGGTATCTCCATTTACTTGTATATATTGTTGTTTGTAGTGGGTTGTTGTGTTGGTTTTGCACTGTTAATATTCCTTTTACTTATCACTTGTTTAATAAACACCATTATTTCACTTACATGTGTTTCTAGTCTCCTCTGTGCAGTCCACACAGTCTGGTCAATTAGATTCTCTGACAGCCACTATCACTGCCTGGTGCCACCGCCTGATTGTTAGGAAGAACGCCACTATAACTGACCGGTGCCTCCACCTGATTGTTGGGAAGAACGCCACTATCACTGACTGGTGCCTCCACCTGATTGTTGGGAAGAACGCCACTATCACTGACCGGTGCCTCCACCTGATTGTTGGGAAGAATGCCACAATCACTGATTGGTGCCACCTCCTGATTGTTAGGAAGAACGCCACTATCACTGACCGGTGCCTCCACCGGATTGTTGGGAAGAACGCCACTATCACTGACTGGTGCCACCGCCTGATTGTTGGGAAGAACGACACTATCACTGACCGGTGCCTCCACCTGATTGTTGGGAAGAACGCCACTATCACTGACTGGTGCCTCCACCTGATTGTTGGGAAGAACGCCACTATGACTGACCGGTGCCTCCACCGGATTGTTGGGAAGAACGCCACTATCACTGACTGGTGCCACCGCCTGATTGTTGGGAAGAACGACACTATCACTGACCGGTGCCTCCACCTGATTGTTGGGAAGAACGCCACTATCACTGACTGGTGCCTCCACCTGATTGTTGGGAAGAACGCCACTATGACTGACCGGTGCCTCCACCTGATTGTTGGGAAGAATGCCACTCTCATAGACTGGTGCCACCGCCTGATTGTTGGGAAGAACGCCACTATCACTGACCGGTGCCACCGCCTGATTGTTGGGAAGAACGCCACTATCACTGACCGGTGCCTCCACCTAATTGTTGGGAAGAACGCCACTATCACTGACCGGTGCCTCCACCTGATTGTTGGGAAGAACGCCACTATCACTGACTGGTGCCTCCACCTGATTGTTGGGAAGAACGCCACTATGACTGACCGGTGCCTCCACCGGATTGTTGGGAAGAACGCCACTATCACTGACTGGTGCCACCGCCTGATTGTTGGGAAGAACGACACTATCACTGACCGGTGCCTCCACCTGATTGTTGGGAAGAACGCCACTATCACTGACCGGTGCCTCCACCTGATTGTTGGGAAGAATGCCACAATCACTGATTGGTGCCACCGCCTGATTGTTAGGAAGAACGCCACTATCACTGACCGGTGCCTCCACCGGATTGTTGGGAAGAACGCCACTATCACTGACTGGTGCCACCGCCTGATTGTTGGGAAGAACGACACTATCACTGACCGGTGCCTCCACCTGATTGTTGGGAAGAACACCACTATCACTGACCGGTGCCTCCACCTGATTGTTGGGAAGAACGCCACTATCACTGACTGGTGCCTCCACCTGATTGTTGGGAAGAACGCCACTATGACTGACCAGTGCCTCCACCTGATTGTTGGGAAGAATGCCACTATCACTGACTGGTGCCACCGCCTGATTGTTGGGAAGAACGCCACTATCACTGATCGGTGCCACCGCCTGATTGTTGGGAAGAATGCCACTATCACTGATTGGTGCCACCGCCTGATTGTTAGGAAGAACGCCACTATCACTGACTGGTGCCTCCACCGGATTGTTGGGAAGAACGCCACTATCACTGACTGGTGCCACCGCCTGATTGTTGGGAAGAACGACACTATCACTGACTGGTGCCTCCACCTGATTGTTGGGAAGAACGCCACTATCACTGACCGGTGCCTCCACCTGATTGTTGGGAAGAATGCCACTATCACTGACCGTTGCCTCCACCTGATTGTTGGGAAGAATGCCACTATCACTGACCGTTGCCTCCACCTGATTGTTGGGAAGAATGCCACTATCACTGACTGGTGCCACCGCCTGATTGTTAGGAAGAACGCCACTATGACTGACCGGTGCCTCCACCTGATTGTTGGGAAGAATGCCACTATCACTGATTGGTGCCACCGCCTGATTGTTAGGAAGAACGCCACTATCACTGACCGGTGCCGCCACCGGATTGTTGGGAAGAACGCCACTATCACTGACTGGTGCCACCGCCTGATTGTTGGGAAGAACGACACTATCACTGACCGGTGCCTCCACCTGATTGTTGGGAAGAACGCCACTATCACTGACCGGTGCCTCCACCTGATTGTTGGGAAGAACGCCACTATCACTGACCGGTGCCTCCACCTGATTGTTGGGAAGAACGCCACTATCACTGACTGGTGCCTCCACCTGATTGTTGGGAAGAACGCCACTATGACTGACCGGTGCCTCCACCGGATTGTTGGGAAGAACGCCACTATCACTGACTGGTGCCACCGCCTGATTGTTGGGAAGAACGACACTATCACTGACCGGTGCCTCCACCTGATTGTTGGGAAGAACGCCACTATCACTGACCGGTGCCTCCACCTGATTGTTGGGAAGAATGCCACAATCACTGATTGGTGCCACCGCCTGATTGTTAGGAAGAACGCCACTATCACTGACCGGTGCCACCGCCTGATTGTTGGGAAGAACGACACTATCACTGACCAGTGCCTCCACCTGATTGTTGGGAAGAATGCCACTATCACTGACTGGTGCCACCGCCTGATTGTTGGGAAGAACGCCACTATCACTGATCGGTGCCACCGCCTGATTGTTGGGAAGAATGCCACTATCACTGATTGGTGCCACCGCCTGATTGTTAGGAAGAACGCCACTATCACTGACTGGTGCCTCCACCGGATTGTTGGGAAGAACGCCACTATCACTGACTGGTGCCACCGCCTGATTGTTGGGAAGAACGACACTATCACTGACTGGTGCCTCCACCTGATTGTTGGGAAGAACGCCACTATCACTGACCGGTGCCTCCACCTGATTGTTGGGAAGAATGCCACTATCACTGACCGTTGCCTCCACCTGATTGTTGGGAAGAATGCCACTATCACTGACCGTTGCCTCCACCTGATTGTTGGGAAGAATGCCACTATCACTGACTGGTGCCACCGCCTGATTGTTAGGAAGAACGCCACTATGACTGACCGGTGCCTCCACCTGATTGTTGGGAAGAATGCCACTATCACTGATTGGTGCCACCGCCTGATTGTTAGGAAGAACGCCACTATCACTGACCGGTGCCGCCACCGGATTGTTGGGAAGAACGCCACTATCACTGACTGGTGCCACCGCCTGATTGTTGGGAAGAACGACACTATCACTGACCGGTGCCTCCACCTGATTGTTGGGAAGAACGCCACTATCACTGACCGGTGCCTCCACCTGATTGTTGGGAAGAACGCCACTATCACTGACTGGTGCCTCCACCTGATTGTTGGGAAGAACGCCACTATCACTGACTGGTGCCTCCACCTGATTGTTGGGAAGAACGCCACTATGACTGACCGGTGCCTCCACCTGATTGTTGGGAAGAATGCCACTCTCATAGACTGGTGCCACCGCCTGATTGTTGGGAAGAACGCCACTATCACTGACCGGTGCCACCGCCTGATTGTTGGGAAGAACGCCACTATCACTGACCGGTGCCTCCACCTAATTGTTGGGAAGAACGCCACTATCACTGACCGGTGCCTCCACCTGATTGTTGGGAAGAACGCCACTATCACTGACTGGTGCCTCCACCTGATTGTTGGGAAGAACGCCACTATGACTGACCGGTGCCTCCACCGGATTGTTGGGAAGAACGCCACTATCACTGACTGGTGCCACCGCCTGATTGTTGGGAAGAACGACACTATCACTGACCGGTGCCTCCACCTGATTGTTGGGAAGAACGCCACTATCACTGACCGGTGCCTCCACCTGATTGTTGGGAAGAATGCCACAATCACTGATTGGTGCCACCGCCTGATTGTTAGGAAGAACGCCACTATCACTGACCGGTGCCTCCACCGGATTGTTGGGAAGAACGCCACTATCACTGACTGGTGCCACCGCCTGATTGTTGGGAAGAACGACACTATCACTGACCGGTGCCTCCACCTGATTGTTGGGAAGAACACCACTATCACTGACCGGTGCCTCCACCTGATTGTTGGGAAGAACGCCACTATCACTGACTGGTGCCTCCACCTGATTGTTGGGAAGAACGCCACTATGACTGACCAGTGCCTCCACCTGATTGTTGGGAAGAATGCCACTATCACTGACTGGTGCCACCGCCTGATTGTTGGGAAGAACGCCACTATCACTGATCGGTGCCACCGCCTGATTGTTGGGAAGAATGCCACTATCACTGATTGGTGCCACCGCCTGATTGTTAGGAAGAACGCCACTATCACTGACTGGTGCCTCCACCGGATTGTTGGGAAGAACGCCACTATCACTGACTGGTGCCACCGCCTGATTGTTGGGAAGAACGACACTATCACTGACTGGTGCCTCCACCTGATTGTTGGGAAGAACGCCACTATCACTGACCGGTGCCTCCACCTGATTGTTGGGAAGAATGCCACTATCACTGACCGTTGCCTCCACCTGATTGTTGGGAAGAATGCCACTATCACTGACCGTTGCCTCCACCTGATTGTTGGGAAGAATGCCACTATCACTGACTGGTGCCACCGCCTGATTGTTAGGAAGAACGCCACTATGACTGACCGGTGCCTCCACCTGATTGTTGGGAAGAATGCCACTATCACTGATGGGTGCCACCGCCTGATTGTTAGGAAGAACGCCACTATCACTGACCGGTGCCGCCACCGGATTGTTGGGAAGAACGCCACTATCACTGACTGGTGCCACCGCCTGATTGTTGGGAAGAACGACACTATCACTGACCGGTGCCTCCACCTGATTGTTGGGAAGAACGCCACTATCACTGACCGGTGCCTCCACCTGATTGTTGGGAAGAACAGTGTTATCGCATAAAAGTTAAGCTGATCAGTGCCTAAAAATATATATAATAAACAAGTAATGTAGGTGGTCAAAAATAGTGAAAATTACAAAAAATATGGTGAAAATCACAATAAAATAGTCAATCAGTAATAGAGTCCAAAACTCATAAACATTTTAGCATAAACGTTGAGCATATGTGTAGATAAATCTTCTCCATACATGTGGTAGGTAACAGTAGATGGTACAGGAGTGTGCTCACAGAGCCCTTACCTCAACAGGCATAGGTAAATGCCTTAATGATCGAGATGGTGGATAGCAGTACAGACCAGTGGATGTCTACCTAGCATTAAGAGTTTAGTTCTAACATTTTTTCACAAGTGTATTCATTATTTTTCTTACCATTAGCAATCACTATTGATTATTGTTTTGCGCGAAATCACTCTGTTTTTTATATTTTCTATTGGTAGATTGCTGTATACCATTAGATTTTGCAGCACTACACACACTCTCACATTTTCATTTTTTTTAGTAGTGCAGAGGTCCCCTTATTATTGTTGGGAAGAACGCCACTATCACTGACTGGTGCCACCGCCTGATTGTTGGGAAGAATGCCACTATCACTGACTGGTGCCACCGCCTGATTGTTGGGAAGAACGCCACTATCACTGACCAGTGCTTCTGTCTGAACAATGGGGAGGACGCTGCTGACACTGACTTTGCTAACTTGCCAACATCGCCATCACTATCACCCAAGGAGTTGGTGAGAGGCTGTTGACCAAACCCAACTACATCCTATTAAAGAAGAACAGTATTGTTTTCTTGGGACTTTATCTGAGTGCTCCAATGCTGGATTTGGGCCCCAACATACTGGCCAGCAGGGAAACGGTTTTATACAAACTGCCGAACTATTACCTTAGACAAACACTAAATATAGGGTTCAGGGGTCATTCTCTGGTCCCTTTGCTTATTACCAACTGTATACTCTATTGTGCTGCTGTTTACATGTTTACTTTGAGGGATTTATTGATGTTTCCATTTCTTTGGATTTCTTTGGATATTGTAGTATTGTATATATTGTTGCAATAAATATCCTCTCTTTAGCCCCGGGGGGTGTCAGAGTGCATGGTGCTGGAAATAGGGGACCCGAGAAAACAACGTGCTGCACAGAAAATGCGGAAAGACATCATTCGGTTATTATATTTGGATACAATTCCGGAGGAGAGTAAACTGTCATTGCGTTTGTGTATTGCGACTGTCACTGAACATCTGGAAAGGCCTCGGCTCAAAGGCAACAATCGAATCCTCGCCTTCGCCAAAGACAAGACTCACCGGGAGAATTAATTTCCGCTGTCAGCGGCGTGACAATGACGAAAGGTCAGCGGCGGCACTCTCCCATTTCAGTGCCCACAGGCCTTCTACTCCTTTCTAATTACTGCGTATTTCACAGTTGTAATATCGCGTTCTAGAACGGTTCAGTAATACTGACAAACGACAGCGGACATTTCCCTTCCACACACGCAATGCGATCCTTATTACACGCTTTGTTTCTGAATTGCAGGTACAGCTGAGCATCTGGCACTAGATTCTGTCTGTAGACTGCAACAAATGATTGTTTGGCATCAGTAAGACTGGCAGGATCTGCAGAGGAGAATAGACTCAATAATAGAATTAAAATCCGCACTCCAGGGATGAAATAAAAGGGGGTCTAGTGTATTTGCCAAAGGATTTGCATTTCTGCCTATCCAGGCCTAAGATTAACGCAGCTCTGCCAGACAGCACAGTCCTGCCTGGCCAAGGAAGGGGCCTGATTTGTCTGTGATGCAGGTACAGTTTCACTTTCACTTACAGGTTTCCTCCCCCACCCTTGCCCTGTGAATTGACTGTTCCAGTGGCGGCCCATCCATATGGCACGCAGGGGTGCCGCCTCCCTTATACCGGGCGCATGGATTACAATGAGGTTTTTTTTTTTTGAAGCACATGATTAGAGTGGGAGGCTCTAATTGGCTTAAAAAAGGGGTAGGCTTGGGGCACAGAGCACTGTGCCCTGAGCCCACACAGTTGTGTGACAATAGCGAATTAATATTAGCTGTTGTCTTCCTGATTCTCCTCCTGGCCAATCAGGAAGCTGGTCCTGAGACCCGATTGGCCAGGAAGTCTTATGCCGCGTACACACGGGCGGACATTTTGACGGACTAGGTCTGGCAGACTTTTCAATGGACTTTCCGAATGAACGGACTTGCCTACACACAATCAACCAAAGTCCAACGGATTCGTACGTGATGACGTACGACCGGACTAAAACAAGGAAGTTCATAGCCAGGAGCCAATAGCTGCCCTAGCGTCGGTTTTCGTCCGTTGGACTAGCATACAGATGAGCGGACTTTTCGACCGGACTCGAGTCCATCTGAAAGATTTGAAACATGTTTTATTTCTAGGTCCGTCAAACTTTTGGGGAAAAAAAGTCCGCTGGAGCCCACACACGATCGAATTATCCGACGGACTCCAGTCCTCTGGACCAAGTCTGCCTTAAAGTCCGCTCGTGTGTACGCGGCATTAGGGCTCCCTGGCCAATCGGGTCTCAGGACACACTTCCTGTTCAGCCAGGGGGAGAAGCAACGGCCCGGCTCTTCCTTCCCCCTATCTCCTAAATTAAGGTCAGTCTGTCTAGCGCCGAGGGGAGGGGTGCTTGTGGCGATCGCCGCCTTCCTGTCTGCCATCTGTCTCGTGCGTGGGGGACGGGGTGTGCTTGTCTTTTAATGGCATCCCAGTCTTAGTTCGTAGGGTTCCATTTTGAGTTGGCCCCCCCTTTGCAGCTATAACAGCTTCAACTCTTCTGGGAAGGCTGTCCACAAGGCGTAGGTTAGTGTCTATGGGAATGTTTGACCATTCTTCCAGAAGCACATTTGTAAGGTCAGGCAGTGATGTTGGACGAGAAAGCCTGGCTCGCAGTCTCCACTCTAATTCATCCCAAAGGTGTTCTATCGGGTTGAGGTCAGGACTCTGTGCAGGCCAGTCACGTTTCTCCACCCCAAACTCGCTCATCCATGTCTTTATGGACCTTGCTTTGTGCACTGGTGCGCAGTCATGTTGGAACAGGAAGGGGCCATCCCCAAACTGTTCCCACGAAGTTGGGAGCATGAAATTGTCCAAAATGGCTGGGTATGCCGACGCCTTAAGTGCTCCCATCACTGGACCTAAGGGACCAAGCCCAACCCTTGAAAAACAACCCCACATCATAACCCCCCCTCCACCAAATTATTTGGACCAGTGCACAAAGCAAGGTCCATAAAGACATGGATGAGCGAGTTTGGGGTGGAAGAACTTGACTGGCCTGCACAGAGTCCTGACCTCAACCCAATAGAACACCTTTGGGATGAATTAGAGTGGAGACTGCGAGCTAGGCCTTCTCATCCAACATCAGTGCCTGACCTCACAAATGTGCTTCTGAAAGAATGGTCAAACACTCCCATAGACACACTCCTAAACCTTGTGGACGGCCTTCCCACAAGAGTTGAAGCTGTTATAGCTGCAAAGGGCGGGCCAACTCAACATTGAACCCTACGGACTAAGACGGGGATGCCATTAAAGTTCATGTGCGTGTAAAGGCAGGCGTCCCAATACTTTTGGTAATATGGTGTATATAACTATGCAACTATATGCATGTCACACTCTGCTATAACTGGTGGAGTTCTCCTTCAAGGCATTTGTCTTGCAGCAGAGTCCACATTCGTCATTTTGCTACTGAGGTTTTTGCTGATTCTGGTCATTTCTCTCTGAAACACATCCAATGTCATTGGAGTTGATGCTGGAGACCCGTGCGTGTTCTTTGGCAGCTGGCATGAGTGCGCATATTACCAGCCGGTGAACCTGGTCAGTAGGGACTGGGGAGGGAGGGGGGGAGAGAATGTCTGCGCATTCAAATGGCTTCTGCAAACTTTCTGCTTCTCTTTTCCTGCAGAACGTGGCAGCCGAACGCCAGGCTTGATCAGGAGCCAAGACGCAGCCTCTTGACACCGGCAACACAAGCCCGCTCCTGACACAGATGTATGACTTGGACTCCGGCAGACGGATCGGCGTCCCAGAGAGCGGGCCGCGACTACAAACACAGGACACGGATGTCCTCGGCTCAGGCAACCAGAAGGACGAAGTAAAGGTCAGGCCTACAGTAGAGCGAAGGGTATATGCAACAAAGAGATGGAATTATTTAAAGGTAAAAAAACGCTTCCGTAGAAATGTGTATAAAAAAGTGGACCTTCGCACTCCTCAACCACCATTGCAATTCTGCCCGCTTCCGCTATTATAATTGGACATTGTGACAGACCCAACCAGGGCAGGGGCTTCTGGAGAGGACTGCAGGGTGGCCTTTTGCCTACAGACTATTTCCCTGGCTTTTAAGGGAACACTACTCATTGGGAGGTGTGTGCCTGGGAGACCCGTGGTGTGGTCTTGTTTCTGATTCAAGCCCATGTCTCCCCAAAACATATAGACTCTGGAAACTGGAGGACCAGATACAGATTTGGGGCCTCTATGCCCAAAACCAGCAATGACTGCTTTAGATTGTTTATACTCAGAGCAGATGTTAATGTAATCAGCTCAAAGCCACCTGTCTGGGGTCTCCTGATATAATCTGTTTAAAGTTTTATGTGTTAAGTGTCTTTGTCCCATTATGTGTCTCCTAGGTGTGCATACCCATTGGTAATTAGGTCACCCATTGTTTCTGTCTGTCTGCTCATCTTTTGGAGATGAGATTAATATTGTGTGCACATTATCTTGTTATCGAACTATTGTGGGATGTTATATGTTTATGTTGATAAGCTTATTTAGATTATGTTTATGTTCGCTGTTCCTTAGATATGTTAATTATATTCCTGTTTACAATTTGTATATCGTACAGTATACAATAATGTGATCAGGCTCACCTGATATTGTGTGGTATATAAATTCTGTGTGAGTTTTCAATAAAAAGAGTTCCAGTTTGCATCTAAGCTATCGTCGGCTAGTCTTGGATGATCAGCTATAATATCTGGTTCCTGGTCCCGGGCTGGAGGAAGCTATATCTTGACGGAAGTTGGGCTCAGGATGGTTCTGTCACAGACATCGTTTTTTTCCCCTGATACCCTGGCACTCTTCCTAACCTGGGGGGCCTCTCTTCGGGAGAGCCCTCCACCAAGTACTTTGGAGGGCCAGCTTCGGCAAGTCCCTAAGAAGCAGGGTCCACCTAACATTGGCCTGCGAAGACTCTACAGTGCCTTGCCCCTCTCAGGAGCCTTGTGTTCTGGGGGGGTTCTAGGATTAAGGCCCTTCATCTTCAGAGGTTGGTCCATTACTGTACTCTCATGCTTTTTTTGTGTCCTCACGGTTCACTTTTTTTGTTCACTGTGGATTGGCTTAGCGCCGCACCAGGGAGCTGTGTAAAAAAATTGCGGCACTTTTGGGATTCCCAACCTGGAAAAAATGAGATCCCCTTCTCTTGCAGCCTCCTGGGATACCCACAGAGTTACTATCCCGTGCATACACCAATGTGAGTCCATAGTTTCCTCAAACTCTCTGTCTTTTGTTTTTCATACACCAATGTGCATCATCAGGGGGCCAGCTGGATCTTCCTGGTTCATGCAGCCTGCTCCCTTATGACACGCCATGGCCCATGCACATCATCAGCAAAGACCTAAAAGAGACAGTGGGCCCCTGATAACATAGCTAGAGAAGATGGCAGCATGGGATCTGGTCTACAGTGGAAATCAATGGATTGCAACAGGACAACGCTAGATCTGCTGGACCTGTGGGAATGTATTCTGAGGATAAATCACCACAAGAGGAGACTTAAAAAATGCACTGCCAGGATGAAGTTTCCCATTAAATAAAAAGTAACAATTTAAGGTGATCACTGCACATTCCACTACTGTCTTTTCAAGGATCCCCAGCCTGGTGTCAAAGCCAGGGAGCCCACTCTAGCTCCACTTCAATTCAGGAAAGAGGGTTGCACACCAATGACACCTTAAAAGTCTGAATGGTTTTATTAAGCAAGAAAGTAGGTTTCAGCACACACTCCAACCCTCTCACCTCTAGGGACAATCCCAATGTGTATTGTGAACTATTAAATGTGAAGACTTATTGGGAACATCTCTAAATGTTATTAATAGAGTCCCTGAGAATTGTGCTTTTTGTCTCAGATTCCTCTTAAAAAAAATAGTGCACTTTCAGTGCCTAGGCACTCTGTAGGTTCTGTAGCTCCATAGCTGGATATGTGTAGTGTGAGACCATCTAGGGCACTCCTGCCTCTGACAGCTAGTCTCATCAGATTCGGAGTGAGATTTGGTGATTCGGTCACCACTATGCTGGTCACTGTTCTCCTTGCTGGAGTGGAAGCTGTACCTGAGGACCTGCACTGCAAGGATCTTACTGCTTCTGCTTCATTCATTCTGTGGATTCTGTTGCTGCTTCTGAAATATTCCCCCACCAGTCATCAATGGTCAGCTCCAGCATGAGGACGCAAGCCCTGTTCCTCTTGCAAGATAAGTGCTTCTGCACAGAGACACAGTATGGAACAAAGCATGGTAAGTCATAGGGAAAAGATCAGCTTCAGGGATCCTACAGACAATACTATTAACTAGTTCTTTGCTTCTTTAAAATTGAATCAATAAAATGGATCTTTCCTTTTTTTTTTCTTTCTTTCTTAGCCTGTCTAAGGCTAGCTATGAGGTCAGACAGGGTCCTCCCTCCATGGCTTTTCAACAACGTAGATAGCAAGGTAATGGCTGCTTAGACAAACGGCACTTTTCTCCATCTCCAAGCACTTTCATGCTTGCCTGAAGTATTTAGCGAACCAACTCCACTGCTCCCGCATTACTCCTAAGACTAGGGTCTCAGACAAGTGCTTAGAGATGAAGAGAAGTGCCCTTTGTCAAAGCAGACACCTCCTTGCTAGCTTTGTTGTTGGATGGCCATCCAGGGAGGAAGGGTGCCCTATCTGATCATATACAGTAGGTGTGATCAGCCCTCAAAAATTCCACTCGCCTGCTCGCATTTTGCGAGTGGAATTAGAGGGCTGGTGAGGGTGGGCTGCCTGGGAGCAGGGGGAGGGGGGTGAGATCCACCGGCAGGTGGGGTTTTATGGGAGATGTTCACGGAGAGGAAGAGAGAGGAGAGCAGGCGGCCGGATGATCAGAGCACCAAAGAACATCACAGTTTTCGTTTCAATTGGCGTGTGTTCCCCGCACTCGCTGTCACATACAGCCCCCCCTCCTTGTCTGGGGACTTTGAGAGACAGATCACCCGTCCAATCCCAGGACAAGTGACGTATATCAAAGGAGGCGGGGCTGTATGTGACGGCGAGCAGCGGGGACATACAACAATTGAAATGAAAGCTGTAATGTTCCTCGGCGCTCTGATCATCCAGCCCGAAATTCTTCTCCTCACTTCCCCTGCACAGGTAGGCTGCATTGTTGGGCACAGGCTGCATTGATGGTCACAGGCTGCATTTGGTGGTCGCAGGCTGCATTGGTGGTCACAGGCTGCATTTGTGGTCACAAGCTGCATTGGTGGGCACAGGCTGCATTGGTGGGCACAGGCTGCCTTGGTGGTCACATGCTGCATTGGTGGACACAGGCTGCATTGTTGGACACAGGCTGCATTGGTGGTCACAGGCTGCATTGGTGGGCACAGGCTGCATTGGTGGACACAGGCTGCATTGGTGGTCACAGGTTGCATTGGTGGACACAGGCCGCATTGGTGGTCACAGGCCGCATTGGTGGACACAGGCTGCATTTGGTGGTCACAGGCTGCATTGGTGGTCACAAGCTGCATTGGTGGTCACAGGCTGCATTGGTGGACACAGGCTGCATTGGTGGACACAGGCAGGCTGCATTGGTGGTCACAGGCTGCATTGGTGGACACGGGCAGGCTGCATTGATGGACACAAGCAGGCTGCATTGATGGACAAGGGCAGGCTGCATTGATGGACACAGGCTGCATTGGTGGATACAGGCTGCATTTTGTGGTCACAGGCTGCATTGGTGGTCACAGGCTGCATTTGTGGTCACAGGCTGCATTGGTGGACACAGGCTGCATTGGTGGACACAGCCTGCATTGGTGGACACAGGCAGACTGCATTGCTGGTCACATGCAGACTGCATTGGTGGTCACATGCTGCATTGGTGGTCACAGGCTGCATTGATGGACACAGGCAGGCTGCATTGATGGACACAGGCTGCATTTGGTGGTCACAGGCTGCATTGATGGACACAAGCAGGCTGCATTGATGGACACAAGCAGGCTGCATTGATGGACACGGGCAGGCTGCATTGGTGGTCACAGGCTGCATTGGTGGTCACAGGCTGCATTGGTGGACACGGGCAGGCTGCATTGATGGACACAAGCAGGCTGCATTGATGGACAAGGGCAGGCTGCATTGATGGACACAGGCTGCATTGGTGGATACAGGCTGCATTTGGTGGTCACAGGCTGCATTGGTGGTCACAGGCTGCATTGGTGGTCACAGGCTGCATTTGTGGTCACAAGCTGCATTGGTGGTCACAGGCTGCATTGGTGGACACAGGCTACATTGGTGGACACTGCCTGCATTGGTGGACACAGGCAGACTGCATTGGTGGTCACATGCAGACTGCATTGGTGGTCACATGCTGCATTGGTGGACACGGGCAGGCTGCATTGATGGACAAGGGCAGGCTGCATTGATGGACACAGGCTGCATTGGTGGATACAGGCTGCATTGGTGGTCACAGGCCGCATTGGTGGACACAGGCTGCATTTGGTGGTCACAGGCTGCATTTGTGGTCACAAGCTGCATTGGTGGTCACAGGCTGCATTGGTGGACACAGGCTGCATTGGTGGACACAGCCTGCATTGGTGGACACAGGCAGACTGCATTGCTGGTCACATGCAGACTGCATTGGTGGTCACATGCTGCATTGGTGGTCACAGGCTGCATTGATGGACACAGGCAGGCTGCATTGATGGACACAGGCTGCATTTGGTGGATAAAGTTGTTGTTAATATTTATTTTTATAACTTAATTCTGCATAAAACATTTTAGTGTCATTTCATGAGATAATTTATGAAGGCGTGTTTAGGGGCAGAATTAGGGGCGGGGCAGGATAGGGGTTGAGTGGGGCAACTGGTGGCGAGTAACCCTGGAGGCCTGGCTAGTAGCTCAGAACTTGCAGGACCCAGGCTGTCACACCTGAGCAGTGGATCGCAGCAGGACAACACTGGATCCACTGGGTAGGTGACTATGTGAATTGGGCAGAGAGACAAAGCAGGAGTGAGCCAAGTTCCTCTTTAAGGTGAGTCATAGCATAAAAAACCTAAAGAGGACTGGACACATTTATGGGTAAATTAGACATCCTCCATAATGTTCATTTATGGCTTTATTAATTCCGCGCTTCAGAGAAGCAAATATATTATCTAATGAAAACATTGGTGAATTATTAAGAGTGGAATACACAGAGGTCCCGTATAAATATAACATTACCATTCCGGCTTTTTTACAGGGGAGAATTATCATTCTGAACTCATAACGGCAGCATGAAATGAGAGGGACATTAGCATAATGTTACTAATGAATATAGGTCAAGGGTAATGGTGGATACTGAACGAGCAGCCAAAAACTGGCCTACGGTTGGCTATGGTGTAACTCCTCCAGAGACTCTGCTCCACACTAAACAGGAGGAGCTGAGAAGATTAACTTCACCTTTCTGAAAGTAATAAAAATGTTATGTGACTTTTCTCACCTGGCTGCTTTAATTCTGGCAGTCCTAAAATCTCAATACAGCACCGTGTTAATAAAGTGTCTGAAAGCATGGACAAAGGGAATGGAAAGGAGGATTCCTTAGACACCCTTTAGATCTACAACCCATGCTGGACACTGACTTTGATTACTCTTTAGAATAGATGCACAATCATGCTGAACTTTGACTTCCTTGGTAACCCTTGAGACGTGCAAATCATGCTTAACCTTGGCTTCCTTGGACACCCTTTAGATGTGTAACTCATGCTGAACCTTGACTTCCTTGAGACCATTCATATGTACAACCCATTCTGAACCTTGACTTCCTTGCTCAACTTTTAGATGTACAGCCCATGCTGAATCCTGACTTCCTTGGTCACCCTTTAGATGTGTAACCTAATCTGAACTCTGACTTCTTTGGACACCTCTTAGATGTGCAATCCACGCTGAACCCTAACTTCCTTGGTCACCCTATAGATGTGCTACTCATGTTGAACCCAGACTTTCTTGGCACCCTTCAGATGTTCAACCCATGCTGAACCTTGACTTCCTTGCTTAAGATGTACAATCGATGCTGAATCCTGACTTCCTTGGTCACCCTTTGGATGTGCAAACCAATATGAACCCTGACTTTCTTGGACACCCTTTAGATGTACAACCCATACTGAACCTTGACTTTCTTGGACACCCTTGAAATGCACAAACCATGCTGAACCCTAACTTCCTTGGTCAACCTTAAGATGTACAATCCATAATGAACCCCAATTTCTCTGGTCACTATGTACAACCCATGGTAAACCCTTATTTCCCTGGACACCCACCTTACTTCCTCGGTCACCCTTGAGATGTGCAACTCATTCTGAATCCTGACATTTTTAGCCACCCTTTAGATGTTCAACACATGCTGAACCCTAACTTCCTCCGTCACCTTTTTGATGTACAACCCATGTTGAACCCTGACTTCCTTGGAACCCTTCAGCTGTACAACCCATGCTGAACCTTGACTTCCTTGCTCAACCTTTAGATGTATAATCAATGCTTGACCCTGACTTCCTTGGTCACCTTTTAGATGTGCAACCTACTTGAGGTGATTGTAGTTGTATTAGTGCAATTGATCTGAACACTGACGTTTGGACACCCTTTAGATGTACAACCCATGCTAAACCCTAACTTCCTTGGACACCCTTGAAATGTACAATCCATGCTGGACCCTAATTTCCTTGGTCACCCTTTAGATTTACAACCCATGATGAACCCTGATTTCCTTGGTCACCCTTTAGATGTACAACCCATGATAAAACCTGATTTCCTTGAACACCCATGAAATATACAATCCATGCTGAACCCTGGCTTCCTTGGTCACTCTTTAGATATGCAACCCATGCTGAACCCTGGCTTACTTGGTCACTCTTTAGATGTGCAACCCATGCTGAACCCTGGCTTACTTGGTCACTCTTTAGATGTGCAACCCATGCTGAGCCCGGACTTCCTTGGTTACCCTTTATATGTACAACCCATGCTAAAACATTTTAACCAACTCTATCTGGAGGACAACAAGGCGGATCAGATTTTAGATGTAACTTTGTATGATATGAGTCCTGGGTCTACAAAAAGCTGTTATTAGGAAATACGTTATCCCTTTTTTGATCATTACACACGCACGATGCGTTTCCTAATCAGAACAGAGCTCATGGTACTGTATATTATTCTCTCTTCCACTCAATGCAAGTTTATAGAAGGAATTCAGACAGCAGATTTAAAGCCCCATTGGACGTTTTGTTTAAATCAGCTATATACATTGCAGGTGCATCAAAACAAAAGCTGTTTAATAGCCATGAGTTAATTATCATTCTAAAATAGCCACAGTCTGAGTAGAAAAGCCTGTCCCCTGTCAGCATGCTGCAGAGTGGGGCCCTTCCGCTCTTTGCTCTCTGTATGAAAGCAGTGGTCTCTCTGCTGAGGTCCATCATGCACCACACCGAGCCAGACCTATAGTTCTATAATCAGCAAAGCTCATGCTGCTTATTGGACTCTGACTGGCATGCCAAACATGTGTGTTACTTCCAGAACCAGCAGATAACATGCAAGGAAAAAAAAAGAAAAAGATAAAAAGAATGAAGCCTCTACGTCTAAGGAATGGTAGGCTGTATTTATTTTATTTTATTTTTGTTCTTGGGTTACATACACTTTAAGGCACCTTAATACATGCTAAAGTGGCCTTTTAGCCATGCTATCATAGGCCATTTTGGCATTATTAAAGCCCAACTCCTCTTTTTCGAATGCAGTGGTACTGTGCCCACAATGCTCGTTTTTTTTTCTAGGGGAGAAGAGAGCAGAGATATACCTACCTGACCCTCTGATCCTTCCAGCACAAGACCGGTCCAGCACACCCGCACTCCAGCGGACTTGAATAGTGGACTGTTCTTGACGTCATCACGCTCAGACCTCGTTTCATAGACCAGGAACATTCCACCGGCTAGACCGAGGTGGGATGCCGGTTTACGAAGGACGAAGGATTGGGTGAGTATATGCTTTCTGCTCACCCCTAATCAAAACAAGCAGTTGACCCATGCAGTGCAGGAGTTGGGCTTTAAGCACTATTTAGCACTCTTTAAAGTGTTACTAAACCCAGGAGCTTGCATTCACTATATCTGGTCTCCCCAGGACTCTGCATTCACTATATCTGCTCTCCCTAGGAGCCTGCAGTCATTATATCTGCTTTCCCCAGGAGCCTGCATTTACTATATCTGGTCTCCCCAGGACCCTGCATTCACTATATCTGGTCTGCCCAGGACTCTGCATTCACTATATCTGGTCTGCCCAGGACTCTGCATTCACTATATCTGCTCTCCCCAGGACTCTGCATTCACTATATCTGGTCTCCCCAGGACTCTGCAGTCATTATATCTGGTCTCCCCAGGACTCTGCATTCACTATATCTGCTCTCCCCAGGACTCTGCATTCACTATATCTGGTCTCCCCAGGACTCTGCAGTCACTATATCTGCTCTCCCAAGGACTCTGCATTCACTATATCTTCTCTCCCTAGGAGCCTGCAGTCATTATATCTGCTTTCCCCAGGAGCCTGCATTTACTATATCTGGTCTCCCCAGGACCCTGCATTCACTATATCTGGTCTCCCCAGGACTCTGCATTCACTATATCTGCTCTCCCCAGAAGCCTGCATTCACTATATCTGGTCTCCCCAGGACTCTACAGTCACTATATCTGGTCTCCCCAGGACTCTGCATTCACTATATCTGATCTCCCCTGAGGAGCCTGCATTCACTATATCTGGTCTCCCCAGGACTCTGCATTCACTATATATGGTCTCCCCAGGACTCTGCATTCACTATATCTGGTCTCCCCAGGACTCTACAGTCACTATATCTGGTCTCCCCAGGACTCTGCATTCACTATATCTGATCTCCCCTGAGGAGCCTGCATTCACTATATCTGGTCTCCCCAGGACTCTGCATTCACTATATATGGTCTCCCCAGGACTCTGCATTCACTATATCTGGTCTCCCCAGGACTCTGCATTCACTATAGCTGGTCTCCCCAGGACTCTGCAGTCACTATATCTGGTCTCCCCAGGACTCTGCATTCACTATATCTGGTCTCCCTAGGACTCTGCAGTCACTATACCGGGTCTCCCACAGTACACAGAACATGGAAATGCAATTATTTTAGTAAATACAAACTTCTAAATACCTTTTCTCATCAGCAGTATATAGCAGTCTTGTGACTTCTATCAGTGTCTGGTTGCAGCTTGTAGGAGGAGTTTTCATTCTCCTCTGACTGTCCTATGAGGCTGCATGACTCCCTGACCCTCTGTCTGGACAGTGCTGATTGGCCCTGTGCTGATCACATGCACACTCCCAAGAGAAAAAAAAAAAAACACCAGCAATACACACCAAACTAAGCATGTGCAGAGTGACTCCAAAGGCTCTGTACGATCAGGAGATGAATTGGGGACAGTGGGGAGGGTCAGAGAAGACAGGATCAAACAGCCTTTTTTACACAATGCAGAGGAATAACCCCTTAGGATCCACAGTGAGTATAACAAGCATGCTTTACTGCATATACAGACTGATTTTACCGTTGTGGGTTTAGTAACACTTTAAGCACTATTTAGCACTTCTTAACTAATACTAAATTAATCAGGGCCAATAAATACTCCGGGTGATCTTGTGGCAGAAATACAGTAAGCATGCTGATTGTGCTGTCTGATACACAGGTGGCCACCAGAGGGAGACATCTGATTATGGAAATATGAGAATAAAAAAAAAGAAAATTGAAAGAAAAGAAAATGGGACCTCCAAGGTAGTCCAAAGATTTTAATATATGTTAAAATCTTAAATTATTACGTATTTGAAATGATCAATTGCAAACATTTGGAATGGATAAAATCCATTTGTACATAAAAATTGTACTTATGCTAAACTTATTGATTAATTATTATATTATTCTGCCTCCATATCATACCATAATGAAATACCATATCAATAGGTTTAGCATAGGTACCTTTTTATGTATAAAAGGATGTTATGAATGGCATATATTTGCACTTGATTTTTTTTAATTTTTTATTAAACTTAAATAATAATAATAATAATAATAATAATAATAATAATAATAATAATAATAATAATATTAATAATAATAGCAATAATAATATTAATAATATTAAACAACAATAATAATAACAATAATAACACTAATAATAATATAAATAATCATAATAAGAATTAATATTCTTCATCTTTTATTATTATTATTATTATTATTTTTATTATTATTATTATTATTCATAACAATACTACTCTCAGGGATTTTTCAGCAGGAACATGGGGGGGGGGGGGGGATGCAGTTTCAGCACCTCCAGTACAGAATGTATGTAATGGCAACAAGTACTAGAGTGTGCTGGAGTGTCTACTGATGCCGGCTGCTAGGGGGATCTATGGTTGCTGGGGGGATCTATTGTTGTGGGGGAGTCTAGTGTGTTGCTGGTGAGGTTTATTGTTGCTGGTGGGGGATCAATTGTTGCTGGGGGGGGATTTAATTGTTGCTAGGAGGGATCTACTGTTGAGGGAGGGGGTCTATTGTTGCTGGCTGCTGAGAATTCTATTGTTGCTAGTGGGGGGGTCTATTGTTGCTGGGATGGGGGATATTTTTTTTGTGGCCGCTCTATTGTTGCTGGCCGTATCCATTGTTGCTGGCTGCTGGGAGATCTGTTGATGCTAGTGGGGGTCTATTATTGATGGGGTGGGGGATATTTTATTGTGGTGGCTCTATTGTTGCTGGGGGCATCTATTGTTGCTGGGCAGATCTATTGTTGCTGGGGGTCTATTGTTTCTGTCTGATGGGAGATCTGTTGTTGCTAGTGGGGGTCTATTGTTGCTGGGGTGGGGGTATTTTTTTGTGATGGCTCTGCTGTTGCTGGGCAGATCTATTATTGCTGAGGGTTTATTATACATGGGGGGGGGGGGTTATTGTTGTTGGCTTTAGGGGATCTATTTTATTGTTTTTCTTGTATCAGTATCAAATTCCAAACTGATTACAGTGGAACCTCGGATTGCGAGTATCGCGGTTCACAAGCGTTTGACAATACAAGCTATTTTTTTTTTTAAATCCTGACTCGCTTTGCGAGCATTGTCCCGCAAGACGAGCAGGATTCAAACCGCTGGGGTGTGCAGTATCACATCTGGCCAGAGGTGCGGGGGCGCCGGTGACGCTCGGAGACGCTCTTAGACACTCAGAGACGCTCGGAGATGCTCTGAGAAGCTCTGAGACACTCAGAGACACTCAGAGACACTCGGAGACACTCGGAGACACTCGGAGACGCTCAGAAATGCTCAGAGATGCTCGGAGACACATTTGGAAACACTCCGTTTCCGAGTGTCTCCGGCGCCCCCGCACCTCCAAATTTCTCTATTGCATACAAGCTGTGGCTGTGGAACAGATTATCTGAGTTTCCATTATTTCCTACGGGGAAACTCATTTTGATATACGAGTACTTTGGATTACAAGCATTCTTCTGGAACTAATTATGCTCGTAATCCAAGGTATTACTTTACTTGGTTCTGTATTCTCTAAAAGGGATGGTACTGGAAGGTGGGTGGGTGGGGGAGCCAAGGGACGGTGCTTGGAGGTGGGTAGGGTACGGAGACAAGGGGTGATTTGGAAGGAGGGAGTACCTGCACCTGTTCCCTGAGAAAAAAAGCTCTGCTACTACTACTACTACTACTTCTACTACTACTAATAATAATAATAAGAAGAAGAAATAAATAAAAATAATAATAATAATAATAATAATAATAATAATAATAATAATAATAATATTAAATAATAATAATAATAATAATAATATTAAATAATAATAATAATAATAATAATAATAATAATAATAATTAAACAATAATACATTTAAAAAAATGTAAGATTTATTTCAATTTGTGGAGTACCTTGAAAGCCCTATTTTCTTTTCTTTGAATTTCTATACCCACATTTGGGATGTTGCTAGAAAATACAAGCAAGAAACAATAGAGCCATACAAATTCAGTCGATCACGGTATGAAAATACGGAAACAACAAGTAAGTTAAAAAAAAAACAAAAAACGTAGAATTATTATCAACAATTGAGTTTAGGTAACCTTTACAATAATGGGCATTGACTGAAAAAGTCACAATAGTTTCTCTTCAAATCTGGAACAATTCTCTCTACAACCCTTAATAGTAATTTCAGTACGTCGGGTCACAAAATTACATTTAAATGGCTGTTTAAGTTTTTCATTCCTTTTTTTTTTTTTGCCTAAGCACAGCTCTGCAGAAAAATACATTATTATTAATTTTGTCACTTTGAAGCTAGCAGAGAATGGATTAAAAAAAAAAAAAAAAAAGCGAAACACTGAGAATAAAAGCAGAATAAATAGCCGCCAGCCCATGATAAACAAGTCTAAAAATGGAGCTCCTATTCAGCGGAGAGCCCCCTTAATTAGCTGGGAGAGGAAAAAAAAAAAAACAGCCCGTGGTTGATTGCGAAAAGCACTCAGGACTTCGATTCCATAATTCATATGTCACATCAAATCTCGGCATTATCACATCTCCATTACGGATAGCCGGGGCTCGTAATCCTAACATTATTTAGGCGGATTTATGAATAGCTTTGAATGGCATTTTGTCAGGCAACGGGCTAAAGCTAAAAACAGAAAGATTACAGGTCGGAGTAGATGGAGTAGATGGAGCGGCGTGAATGCGGAGTTGTATAGTCTGGGCTTTATTATGGAACTTATTACTGTCATCACTAATCCCTCCCATTATATAAACAGCCCATAGATTTGTGTAGGCCAAGTATGACCAATCTTGGAGCAAGCTGGGTGCTTGTGGGTCCTACACAGAGGAGATTGGCCCCCTGAAACAGAAAGCTTCTTGGAGTCTATGGCAACAGTTGGGTACTTCGGCTGCAATGCCCCCGTACACACGATCGGACTTTCCGCCAACAAGACCGTGGATTTTTGTTCGAAGGATGTTGGCTCCAACTTGTCTTGCATACACACGGTCACACAAATGTTGGCCAACAATTACGAAACATCAAGAACGCGGTGACATACAAGACCTGCGACGGGCCGAGAACAAGGAAGTTCCATAGCCAGGGCGGCTCCTTCTGCTTGATTCCGAGCATGCGTTCAAATTTCAAGGCAGTAAAAACAAACACATGAAGTTGGGGATAAGTATACAGCTAGCTGAAAAGTGAAGCCCAAGCTGTCAACCGACAGAATGACCAACGCGTGTAGATCTTCTTCAGGGTCTGAAAAAGGGCTTGAAAATTCCCAAAGCTGTATTTTTAATCCCAAATGTACACATTCCACCAAAGCAACAGAAGTGCCTCAGAAGGTGAAGAATAGGTGGTCCGCCAAGGCCACACATTGGATATCGGCCACAGTGTCATAAGCCGGGAAAGTTCACATGAGGCCCAGTAGATACTTGTGGAGATATACCAGGCCAAAGGATCTCACTGTAGCATATCTCCAATTTATAGGGACTTCAAAAAATAGAGAGTGTTCGTCATCCAAAGGCGTATTATGTCAAAAATGGAGACAGTCTTAGTCTTTACATATGCGCCGCCACAGACCAACGATCCGGTGCATGGGGGTCTATCTTATGACTCAGATCCTCATGTGGCCTTGCACAGATGATGGAATAGTGTGGCTCGGTGAAAGGAGCTGAAAGAAGGAGCCACACTATTCCATCATCTGTGCAAGGATCTGAGTGAGGATCCGAGTCATAAGATAGACCCCCATGCACCGGATCGTTGGTCTGTGGCGGCGCATATGTAAAGACTAAAGCCTTGTACACACGATCGGACTTTCCGACAACAAAACCGTGGAATTTTGTTCGAAGGGTGTTGGCTCCAACTTGTCTTGCATACACACGGTCACACAAATATTGGCCAACAATTACGAACGTAGTGACATACAAGACGTACGTGATGTCTCCATTACGAACGCTAGTTTTACAAGACCGATCGCTTTCCGTCTCGTCCTTGATTCCGAGCATGCGTGTTTGTACTTTGGACTTTTGTCGAACGGACTTGTGTACACGCGATCGGAAAGTCCGACAACACACATTAGTTGGCTGAAAATTTGAGAGCATGCTAGCCAACATTTGTTGGCGGAAAGTCTGACAACAAATGCCAGATGGAGCATACACACAGTTGAACTTACCACCAACAAGCTCACATCCAACATTTCCTGTCGGAAAATCCGATCGTGTATACGTGGCATCAGACTGCCTCCATTTTTGACATAATACGCCTTTGGATGACAAACACTCTCTATTTTTTGAAGTCCCTGAAAGTTGGAGATATGCTGCAGTGAGATCCTTAGGGCCCAGTATATCTCCACAAGTACTTACTGGGCCTCACGTGAACTATCCCGGTTTATGACACTGTGGCCCATATCCGTGCGTGGCCTTGGCGGACCACCTATTCTTCACCTTCTGGAGGCATTTCTGTTGTTTTGGTGGAATGCGTACATTTGGGACTGAAACTACAGCTTTGGAATTTCCAAGCTCTTTTTAGCCCCTTGAAGAAGATCTACACTGTGTGTTTTTTGAAACGCGTTGGTCATTCTGTCGGTTGACAGCTTGGGTTTCACTTTCAGCTGGCTGTATACTTATCCCCAACTTTATGTGTTTGTTTTTTACTGCCTTGAAATTTTGTTATTTATGTCTTGTGTCTTATACACCAATAAATTTGTAATTTTTTTAACAATTACTGTTTGTGGTCCGTTTAAAATCCCAAGTTGAGGAAACGTATTCTTTACTATAAACAAAAAAAAAAGACCGACAATTTTGAAAAAAAAAATGTATATTTTTTACTTTCTGCTATAAAACATAACTAATAAAAAAAATCTAATTTCTTCATCAATTTAGGCCAATATGTATTCTGCTACATATTTTTGGTAAAAAAATAAATCCCAATAAGCGTATATTGATTGGTTTGCGCAAAAGTTATAGCGTCTACAAAAATAGGGGATATGTTTATGGCATTTTTATTTTTCACATTTTTTTTACTAGTAATGGTGGCGATCAGTGATTGTTAGGGGGACTGCAACATTGCGGCGGACAAATCAGACACTTTTTGGGGACCAGTGACACTAATCAGCGTAAAAAAAAAAAAAAAAAGCACTGTCACTTTACTAATGACACTGGCAGGGAAAGGATTAACATCAGGGGCGATCAAGGGGTTAAATATTTCATTGGAAGTGTTTACTAACTGTGTGTGTGGGGGGGGGGGGTGTGCTTTGGCTGTGAGAAGACAGAGATCCGTGTTCCTGCTTAGCAGAAACACAAGATCTCTGTCTTCCTTCCAGAACTGCAATCTGCCTTGTTTACATAGGCAGACAACCATTCTGCCTCTCTCGGGAACGATCAGCAGGTCCCGGCGCACATCGGGTCCATTGGACCCGCTGATTGGCTCCCGCTGTGTCCATTAACAGCGGGAGCTGGTCCGCTGGTGGCGCGTGTGCGCGCCCCAGACCCGGAAGGGTGAAATTGCATACATGTACGTAACTTCATGCAGGAGAGCCGGTCGGCAAGTGGTTAAAATATATTTGCCTTCACTACATGGCCAAATGTTTGAGGACATCCCTCCAAATGAATAAACTCAGATGTTTCCGGGGAAGGGTACTGCTAATGTTACACAGGGCTTTTTTTCTCCAAGAAAAGGTGCAGGAACTCTCCCTTTCAGTCATTTCTTGTCTCCGCCCCCTACCCACCTCTGAGCACCATCCCTTGGTTCCGCCCCCTACCCACCTCTGAGCACCATCCCTTGGTTCCACCCCCTACCCACCTCTGAGCACCGTCCCTTTTTAGAGAATACAGAACCAAGTATAATTTTATGGTGCTAAGTAATTTGCATGGAACTTGTTAATAACAAGCAACAACAAGAAAAGCAGTAAAGTAGGTACCCTGCAGCCAGTAGCAATAGACCCCCCCCCCCCCCCCCAGCAATAATAGATTCCCCCAGCAACAATGGACCCCGGCAACAACAACAGATTTCTCAGCAGCCAGCTCAGCATCAATAGACTCTCCAGCAGCCAGCAACAATAGACCCCCCCAGCAACATAAGCCCAACCAGCAACAATAGATCCTCCACCAACAACAACAGACCTCCTCAGCAACAATAGACTACCACACAAAAATAGAGGCCCTCCAGCAACATTAGAACCCCCAGAGGCCAGCAACAATAGATCCCCCTCAACAGTAGATCTTCTCCAGCAACAATTGACTCCCCAGCAACATAACATAAGCCCCCCCCCCCCCCCCCCACTGTCCACCTTCCCAGCAACAATAGATCCCTCACCAGCAACAATAAAAGACCTCCTTAGCAACAATAGACCGCCAAGCACAAAAAAATCTCCTCCAGGAACAATAGATCTCTCAGCAGCCAGCATCTATGGACCCTCCAGGTCACCTCAGCCCCCTTTTTCCATTACATGCATTCAGCGCTGGAGGTGCCGGGACTGTGTTCCCCCACGTTCCCGATGAAGAAAAGCCCTGATGCTACAGCATACAAGGACATTTTAGACCAGCTTTTCCCAACCTTTTTAGCCCTGATGAACCCTTTAAATAATTTTCAGGTCTCAGGGGAACCCCTGCTACAAAGTATTTCTACAGCTCAGCTCACAATACAATAGTAAGATCAGCAAAAGGAAGAATGGCCATTACATTTGTGGGGAGGTGCAGCGTGGTGTGGCAGTAAACACTCAGAGTCCAGCTGCAGAGAACAGAACTTGTATTAATGCTAGAGTTCAATAATTCACAACCAGCTCGGCAGGAAGGCGCCCAACCGGGAACACTCACTGAATGTAATAGCGGTGTGTAGCAAGTCTTAGATGTGCCGAAAGCATCTGTCTTGAGAGGCGGAATGCGGCCTTGCCGGTCTGTACCAAAGGAAGGATGGTGTGTCCCTATGCTTTCCCTACTCATCTGGAACCTCTCCCTAATGCTAATCACTGTCCCTACCAAACCAGTGATCTGTCCCCACACAACCCACACGTAAAATGCATGCCAAGCCTGGGAGCCAGGGCCTTAAATAGGCTCTGCCTGACCTAAGATGGCTTCCAGAGTCACATGGGGCAGCAGCATCCAATCAGATAAATTCCCCAGTGACCCAGAAAACCATAGAGGAACCATGTTCCTCCATGACTTCCCCTCCACTGCAATACCACTGTGGTTGAGTTCCACCTACAGTAGAGAAAACAGACTGCACATTGATGGACAGTGAATAGAATGTACCGTTTCATTAGAAATTAGAGAGGTGCCTCCCAACATTTTTGGTAAGTTGGAAGGATGGTATAAGAAAAGTTAGCATCTTGCTGCTAGCTTTGCCAAGTGACGTTGGCCCTGGAACCATGGCAGAGCCATCAGATGGAAGGTTGATATGCCACTACTCAAGGACCCCCAAGCAATCTCTAGAGGAAACCTAGGATTCTCTGAAAATCCTGGTTGAGGATGGCTATTTTTAGACAATTGTCCTCTTCCAACATTGCGGTAAGGCCCATTGGGGGGAAGGCCCTTTTCTGTTCTAGGATGACATATGCCCCTGTGTACAAAGCCTTCATTAACACCAGTTTGGGGAGAAGGAACTTGAGTGGTCTGCACAGAGGAGATTGGTGCTAAAATGAGAAAGCTTCTTGAAGCCAGGTGGGGGCAGTATATAGAAGCAGTTGGGTACTCTGGTAGTAAAAATTAGTCAGTATGTTTTTATTTAGGTCATATTTGGAAATATTGTTGTAGTGTACCATACATGGCCAGACATTTGGGGACACTCCTCCAAATGACTGGGTTAAGATGTTTCCATTGAAGGGTACTGGTAAAGCTACAGCATGCAAAGACATTTTAGACCAGTCTTTCCTTAGCCTTGAGAAACCCTTATTATTTTTAGGTTTTTGGGACCCCCTGGTACAAATTATATCTACAGGTCATGATACAATAGGAGGATCAGTGAGAGGAAGAATGTCCATTACATTGGTGTACAGTGAAAAGAATGCATCATTTCATTAGGAATGACAGAGGTGCCTCCTTACATTTTTGTTAAAGTGTAAGTAAACCCCCCTATCATTTTCAGCCAAGGAAGCTGCCATCTTTTCCTCTGTTTAATCTATAACTGCCATGATTCTACACACGTATCACTTATGACACCAGTGATTGGATGATTTGACAGTTTGGTTGAAAGCACAACCAATGGGAGTGTTACATTTCTGGCACATGCTGGAAATGAAACTGTTTTAGGGGTGGGTTTACTTCTGCTATAAGTAGGATGGATGCTAGAAATATGGTTAGCGTCTTGCTGCTTGCCTTGCCAAATTATGTTGGCCCTGGAACTATGGCAGTGCCATCAGATGGAAGGTCAATCTTCCACTGCTTACAGAATCCCTAACAACCTCTGGAGGAAACCTGGTTGAAAATGGCTGTTTAGAGATATCACATTCCAAAATTGTGGTAACAGTTTGGGGAAGGCCTTTTTCTGTTCTAGGATGACTGTGCTCCTGTGCACAAAGCCAGCTTCATAAAGACATGGTTAGACCAGTTTAAGGGGAAGGAACTTGAGTTGCCAGCCCTCAAACTTGAAAGCTTTGTGGATCCACGCGGGAGCAGTCTATAACAGTGAGGGAAAGAATTCCCATTACACTGGTGGACAATGAAAAGGATGTACCATTTTACTTGGGGTGAGAGGGAGAAGAGTGTACTTATATTACGATGAGTGAGAGAGGTGCCTCTTGCATTTTTGGTCAGTGTTGGCTTTGCCTAGTGACATTGGCCCTGGAACTACAGCAGCACCATTAGACAGAAGGTCTATCTGTCACTGCACAATGAACCTCTAGAGGAACACTTTTCCCTATAGGATGGAGGGTGTGGGTCCTCAGGCCTACCCTGAAGTCGAGGAGGAGAATGTGTGGCCATCTGGTTCTTTCCTCCCCTGAAACGGAAGGCGGGGTGTCGCCCTTCAGGGGAGCCCCTCACCTGGTACTCGTTGGTCAGCTTCGGCTGACCAAGAGGAGAGGGGTCTTTGGCTATGTAGACCAAGTTTAGCCTTGCCCCTGTCAGAAGCCTTGTGCCCTGGGAGGTCAGGGTAGAGTCCTACTTCTTCGGGAGGTGGACTAGAGACCCACTCATAAGCGTACTTTTTTGTGTGTTGTTTACATGCACTTCTTTGTACACTTAAGTGTTTAGTTTTTGCACACCACCACTGGTTAAAAAACAAATCAAACAAAAAAATCAGTGGTTCTGGTTGTTGGTGCATAAAGCAATGACTTGCATGGCTCTGCTCACTATCGTGATATGAGGAACAATCCTCCTATTTTTGGGACATGTGATGGAATGAGATAAGTTGAATACCTTCTGTTCTAAGATGACTTTACTGTGCGATACAGATTTATCTAGAAATTATTGAAAAGACAATGAATTCCCTTTAAACACATCTTGTCTGTGCTGACTCCTATGTAACTCCATCATTTGCATTCAGACCAGCTGGGATGAGAAGACGGAATAACTCTGCAAGGGCAATTAAAAGAGGTGACCGCAGACTATCAAGTCCATTAGCGCTGTTAGAGAGCCAAAATAATGCACAATCAGGAAAGGAAAAACATTCCGCGTGTATGTTTTCTCTCACCGCCGGGCCTCGGAGACTTCACAGAGCTCAATAAACAGCCTTCCCTGCAGAAAGCTTCAACCTGACTTCACATAATTAAAATGAAGAGACTCTGTTCAGGAATCGCTTCGCTAATCAGAATACCATTTTAGGAAGCCTGGCACCCTCCGCAAAGGTGGAAACTGACGTCCCTCCAGTCTGCGAGGATGAAACCAATTTAGAGAACATGGGGGGAGGAGAGAGGGGCACAAAGGTCTAGGAAGCACTTTCATACCCAACAATTAGGGAAGAGTAGTGTTCCCTTTAGTGAAATTTTGATGGCAATCTGGAAATTTTGGCAAAATTTTTCCATTACTGCTAAATATGTTGAAGTCAATGGGGAAGGTGAAATGAAGAACAGCCCAAGTTGTCTGTAACTGTCATATTACTTATATAATATTGTGACAACTGTCTAAGTGTACTGTCTGCCCTCATGTTGTAAAGCGCTGTGCAAACTGTTGGCGCTATATAAATCCTGTATAATTGCCCACATATTGTCCCAGTTGTCCATGTATTGTCCGCATATTGTGACAATTTCCAGTTTATTGTCATCACACATGTATTGTCAAAACTGCCCATTTATTGTCCACATATTGCCACACATGCCCATTTGCTGCCCGCCTATTGTCACAATTGCCCATTTATTGTCCACATATTGCCACACCTGCCCATTTATTGCCCACATATGGTCACAATTGCCCATTTATTGTCCACATATTTGCACACCTTTCCATTTACTGTCTGCATATTGTCACAATTGCCCATTTACTGTCCACATATTGACACACTTGCTCATTTGTTGCCTGCATATTGTCACAATTGCTCATTTATTTTCCACATTTTGCCACACCTGCCTATTCATTGCCCACATATTGTCACAATTGCCCATTTTTTTCTGTCCACATATTTCCACACCTGCCCATTAACTGTTTGCATATTGTCACAATTGCCCATTTACTACCCACATATTGACACACTTGCCCATTTGTTGCCTGCATATTGTCACATCTGCCCATTTATTTTCCACGTACTGCCACACCTGCCTCATTATTGCCCACATATTGTCATAATTGCCCATTTATTGTCCACATATTTGTACACCTTTCCATATACTGTCTGCATATTGTCACAATTGCCCATTTACTGTACACATATTGACACACTTGCCCGTTTGTTGCCTGCATATTGTCATATTTGCCTATTTATTTTCCACATATTGCCACACCTGCCTCATTATTGCCCACATATTGTCACAAATGCTCATTTATTGTCCACATATTTGCATACCTTTTCATTTGCTGTCTGCATATTGCCACAATTGCCCATTTATTGTCCACATATTGCCACAAATGCCTATTTACTGCCAGTCTTTTGTCACAATTGCCCATTTATTGTCCACATATTGCCACACCTGGCCATTTATTGCTCACATATGGTCACAATTGCCCATTTTTTTTGTCCACATATTTCCACACCTGCCCATTTACTGTTTGCATATTGTCAAAATTGTCCATTTATTTTAATAAAATGGCCAAAATTGCCCATTTATTATCCACATATTGTCACATCTTTCTTTTTATTGCATACCATATATTACTTGTTTGTTGTCCACATATTGTCCTTATAGACCATTTATCGTACAACGTACACACATTGTCACCCTTTTCTTGTACACAGAGTCATAATTGCTTGTTTGCTTTCTATATATTATTACAACTTCCCATTTATTATAGTGTAGCTTAAAATGCTGTACCAGTTTTGGGTGGAGAGATCTTTTGCAGTAACATCTGAATAAATAATCCGAGCCGTAAAGGCTTTCCTTCTTCCACGAAGAACGGTCCCACCGTATTACTCCAACATACTGTTAGGCGTGTGGCATTCCCTCTTACCTGTGCAGGAGAAGTCGTCCACTCGGGTGTATCCTGAGACGCAGTCGCAGCGGTAAGATCCCGGTAAATTGACACATGCGGTGTTGGCTTGGCAGTAATGCATTTTGGCAGCACATTCATCAATGTCTGCAACGAGACAGAATAGAGTACACAGACGTTAGCTAGGAAACACTAAACTGTGCGGATTCATTTTAATTAGCGTTTTCCCTCACAAAACTTTGTTACGACCGCAGTCCAGAAAATGAAAAAAAAAAAAAAAAAAAAGCACAATGCGCTAACCCAAGGACTGTCATCTAAAAAAGGGGGTGAAATGCGGGTTCAAGGCATATCCTCAAATGCCGCAGGTTTATTAAACTATAGCGGGGTCTCCAGACTTCTCAGTATGAGTTCCACATTGTACATTTTACAGAGGTTTGAGGGCCAAAAAAAATCATTTTAGGAATGAATAATAAATGGATGAGTAGGTATTATTCTTTTATTGACAACTTTTTTTTTGGAATCAGCATTTTAAACAAAAAAGACAAAGTCTACCTGTATATCAGAGCCCTCATTAGAGTCCCCCCCCCCCAATGTCAGGGTCCCCATCGGAGCTCCCCTTACATGAGAGTCCCCCTTTACATCGGGGTCCCATTAGTGCCCCCCCCCCTTAAATTACTTTGACATCATCAGCAAACAGCCCCCCCCCATACGCGTTACGTCTAGACACGTGCAGTGCAAAAACATGTGTTTTGTTTTGTTTCGATTCGTTATTTACATAAATTCTTTAGTTAAATGAGTTCAATACTTTTAATTTGTTTTGCATAGTCGTATTCAAATAGATTTTGAATTTTCGTATTCAAATCGATTTCGAATTTTCAAATTCAAATCGATTTCGAATTTTCAAATTCAAATTGATTTTGAAATTTTCGAAACGATTTAGAATTTTCGAATTTGAATCCATTCGAAAAGCTTTCACTTCTCAATTTCGAATAGTTTTTTAATACAAATAGTTTTCGAATTCGAATCGTTTTCCAATTTTCAAAGAGAATAAAATAGAATAGCAAGTAAAGGAATAGAATAGAAAAAAAAATAGAATAGAATGAAAAAGAATTTAACAGAAAATAAACGAATATAATATAATAGAGTAAAACAGAACAGATAGAAAATAAAAGAACAGAATAGAATAGAATAGAAAGGAATAGAATAGAATAAAAAAAAAGAATCAAATTAAAAAGAAAGATTATAACCATCTTCTGAAATTCAAATAGATTAGAATATAATTTAAAAAAAACAATAGAATAGAATAGAAATAATACAATTATTTTCCAAAATTCTAATAGAATCAATTCGAATTTGAAAAGAATAGAAAAGAATAGAGTAGAATAGAATAGAAAATAACAGAATATAATAGAATAAAAAGAATATAACCCCCCCCCTCTAATATCAGGGTCCCCATAAGATCTCCCCTTACATGAGAGTCCCCCTTTACATCGGGGTCCCCGTTAGTGCCCCCCCCTTAAATTACGTCATTGGCAAACAGCTCCTCCCCCCCATACGCGTTACGTCTAGACATGTGCAGTGCGAAAAATGTGTTTTGTTTCAATTCTCTCGATTATTTACATAAATTAGTTTAATTATTTTTTTTTAATATGTCTAATTCATTTTGTTTATTTTATTCAAATCGATTTCAAATTCAATTCGATTCGATTCAATTCAAAAAGCTTTCGAATAGTTTTCTAATTCAAATAGTTTTTGAATTTGAATAGTTTTTGAGTAGGCCTTCCACATTTGTGAGGTCAGGCGCTGATGTTGGACGAGAAGGCCTCGCAGTCTCCGCTCTAATTCATCCCAAAGGTGTTCTATGGGGTTGAGGCCAGGACTCTGTGCAGGCCAGCCAAGGGGGGATGGGTATTTGCTACCCTATTAATTGTATTTTTAGAGGAGAACCAATATGGAGTTAAAACTCCATTTGTTGTTGCCATCAGGTAGAAAATACCCATCCCCCTTTTTGAACCATCATCATTCGAAAAAGTTTTTTATAAACATATGTGCTCCCTGTTGAGGTCCTTATTCAAGCACCCCCACAGGGAACCCAATATATAAACAATTCCTTATTTTTTCAATTTTTCTAAATATTTGTATTTTTTTTTTCAAAAAGTTCGCCCTTAACATGCCTTTTTGTACCGGGCGGGGTACTTACCTTTAACTACAATTCGAGCGACCCCTAACAACCGCTGCATTATCACAAGCCGGCACTCTGCTAATTAAAAGCTCAGAAAAAGTAGAAATCACTCCAGAACCTACCTCCACCCCTAAGTAAACACTAACAGCCCTTAATAAGGGTGAGTCCATCACCCTGAAATGCGTTGGCTCGATGTACAAGTTTTACCCTTTCAATAAACGTTTTGTGAACCCTACACCAAGGGTTGCATTTTTCTGGACACCGGGCGCTTATTCCCTCTCACCCACATCTTCTTGCTGAAGTGACCACACAGTTAAACCAGAATGGTAGCAGCCCAAGCCCCCCAAGGGGGTTCACCACCACCATCCACCATTGGGCTCAACCCACTGGAGTCCACAGCTTACTACGCATGCACCAATGGCACGTTGCTGCAAGAGGAAATCCGTGCCAACTGAGTATGTGCCAAAAACGCCTCAGGGCGCCAACCCGCACCTGCACAGAAGACTTGATGGGAAAAGGCAGGAAAATGCCCAGGACACGCACAGGAAGTGATCTCAACCTGATGGAAAAAGGCGGGAAAATGCCCAGGAGGCACACAGGAAGTGACCTCAACCTGATGGAAAAAGGCGGGAAAATGCCCAGGACACGCACAGGAAGTGACCTCAACCTGATGGAAAAAGGCGGGAAAATGCCCAGGAGGCACACAGGAAGTGACCTCAAACTTCCCTATATAAGCCATGCCCAGACACTGCCAAATTGCTGGATTATCTTCAGTCCCCCCTTGTTCCTGTGCTAGTGTGTGATCTGTCTGAACCTGTTGTGACCTGGAAACCTATTTGACTACTCTTGATTGCTGCTTGCCATTGACCTCGGTTTTGGTTACCTTGACCATTCTACTTCTTTGGCCCTTTTGCACTCAGCTGCCAGATTGGAACCGACCCCGGCTTGGATCTCAACCATTCTTCTTCTGATTAAACCTTCTATGCTTTGTTGCCCAACTGGACTTGACCACGGCTCGGATCCCGGACTAAGGTTTGCACAGTGCTCTGCACCCTTGGCACCCCTGCCACTCTGTGTCCCCACCAAGTGTCTGTCTCCATCTCCAGAGGCTTTAAGAACCTGAGGTGCAAGGGAGGCCTCCCCACTACTTCGGTCTCACATCAGGTATGTGGCCCTTGAGACAAACGGATTTCTTCTTCACTGCCCACATAGCCACCTACCAAAGACTAGATACTGATCCATTCAGTCCAGAGTGGTCTCTGGCTCAAGCCAGGAGCCTCTGCAGGAACCCTAGGGATTCACAGAATCCTGGTCGAGAATAGTTTTCATAAACTATAAAGAGGAAAAAAGATGAGTGACCCAACTTCTTGTATAAAACGTGCAGAGAAAGCATAAAAAAGAGCAGCGATTTTTCAATTTATTTGTGGTATTACCATCCTAATTACACTGCCAGCTTCAAGTATGACAATACAGACAAAGAGTGACATTTAACCGTCACATCGGGATTAGGCCGCGCGGTGCAGGTAGATGTTTATATCAGGAGAGGGTTATGTATGACATTTACCTCGATCGGAATTCTCGGCAGAGATCAAGGAATCTCCTGTCTGGGCGTCATATCAACATCTTACACAACATGCTACATGCTCCTGGCTGCCCAGGTTTTACGATCCCGGCAACACACATCATGCATGGGGAATTGAAGGTGCCCATAGAGGTGGGATGAATTTCAGCTGGACTTATAAGAATAGCAAAGTGTGCTCTACAGTACACAGTATATACAAATTCTCACATATTGAAAAATGTTCATATATGTACACTTGTAAAATCTGTGAAGGTTCTTATTTGTTCATGTCATGAGATATCCAGTAGAGATGACCGGACCTCTGAAAAATGTAATTAGTTGTGATTAGGCTAAACTTTTTTCAATTTTAATTAAAATTTTGAAATTTCCAAAGTTCCATTTAAGTACATGGGATTCTGAACCAAGCTTAAGAAAAAAATGTAAAAAATTAAATAAAATGTGTTGCCCCAAGAAGGCTCTGGTGGTGGGTGAAAGGCCTTCCTCTCCATAATGCACCTGTCATTGATTGGGAATCTGCTCCCACTCGGGGTAGAGCGGCTGACCAGGACTTGGTTGTAGCAGCTGGGCAGCTGGTGGCAAAAGCCACAGATTAGGTGCAAAGAGTTTTGCATGCCTTCTAAAATTAGTGAGAGCCCCAAGAAGGGCTGATGCCTTCTAAGGAACCACCCGGTCTCTACAAGAGCTCCAAAAAGGTGGAGATGTCCTACAAGAGATTCTCAGGTTGTGATCCTCTGACTCACCTGAGCAGATAGCTACTGAGAGCAGGTGAAACTCTTTTATAGATCCTGGGTACGGATTGGCTGAGGTGCTGGCAGATGCTGATTGCTAGCATGCCATAGGCCTCGCACAGGGGAGAAAACTCAGCACGGAAGCATGGAAGAGGCAAGTGTGACAACAACCAACAATACATTAAGGCCAAACAAACTGCTTTTTTTTCTTCTAAAAGTAAAAAAAAAAATTGTTGTGTGCGAATAATACATCCCTCTAGACTGTGCACCAAATTGTTGCACCCTGTCCGGGACATAGTCATAAAGGCCTAAAAAAGTGAGTATTGCAGAGCAGCAAGTAAAGCCAAGTTTAACAGTATGCAAGTAAAATAGATGTGTGGCACACACTGTCAGTAACTCCTGAGGACTGGTGCATATTGAAGAGATTGCTCCTAGAGGTCTTATCTTTGGACATCTGTAAATTCACAGTGGTGGGTCTAGGTCAGGGGTAGGCAACCAGGGGCCCTCCAGCTGTTGCAGAACTACACGTCCTAGCATGCCTCTGGGAGTACCGTAATTGTAACAGCCTTGCAATGCCTAACAGTGTAAATTTGCTGTCCCCTCAAAATAACTCAACACACAGCCATTAATGTCTAAAGGCAACAAAAGTGAGTACACCCCTAAGTGAAAATGTCCAAATTGTGCCCAATTAGCCATTTTCCCTCCCCGGTGTCATGTGACTCGTTAGTGTTACAAGGTCTCAGGCGTGAATGAGGCGCAGGTGTGTTAAATTTGGTGTTATCGCTCTCACTCTCTTATACTGGTCACTGGAAGTTCAACATGGCACCTCATGGCAAAGAACTCTCTGAGGATCTGAAAAAAAAAATTGTTGCTCTACCTAAAGATGGCCTAGGCCAGTGATGGCGAACCTTGGCACTCCAGATGTTTCGGAACGACATTTCCCATGATGCTTAACTACAGTGCAGAGTGCATGCGCATCATGGGAAATGTAGTTCTAAAACATCTGGGGTGCCAAGGTTTACCATCACTGGCCTAGGCTATAAGAAGATTGCCAAGACCCTGAAACTGAGCTGCAGCACGGTGGCCAAGACCATACAGTGGTATAACAGGACAGGTTCCACTCACAACAGGCCTTGCCATGGTCCACCAAAGAACAGAGAGCATTTCTTGTCATAAAAAACATTCCGACAAATCATATTTTGATGGCCTATGCCTCTTTTTTAATTGTGAACTACAAAGTCAAAAAACCAATTAAAACACTTCCAGCCAATGAAAGTGTACCCTTTCTCAAGGAAGTTGGATCTCAACTGCTTTGGGAAAGCGTGCACTTTGCACAAGGAACATTCATCAGCTGGATGTGTTTTAATTGTTTTTAGCCTTTCAAAATTTCTGACTAAATAAAGAAGAGTCCTATGCTATGAGTGCCCTCTACTCAGTTTTCTTGGACAAGTTGAACAGAATGGTTTGAGAAGCTCCTGGCAACTCTGGCTGATGAGATAATGGGACCGAAAAACAGCCCAAGCCACTTCCTTTAAAATTTTTACGAGGAACACTAACATAGAAGGGTGGGACCAGGTGGCACTGGCAGTCAAGCTAAAGATGCTCATGGAACAACAGAAGAAGAGCAGAAACAACCCTTGGATGCACACTTAGGTCCTCATCTACCAAAAGCTGGAAATAACCATCAAAAATAAAACAGAAATTCACATTTGATCTTAGCATCTCTGGTAGAATTTTTTTTAAAAAGTGGCTCAGGCTGTTTTTTGGCCCCATCATCTCATCAGGTCAGGCCACCAGGAGCTTCTCAATCCATTCCACATGATTTTGCATAATTTCTATTCTGTGATACACAATTTGTTGAAGCTTGGTTCAGATTTCCATGGACTTCATTGAGACTTCTAGATTTTGGAGGTTTGCCAAGTTTGGCCACACCACAACTGATTGAACTTTTCAGTAGTTGCCTCATGTCTAGTACCAAGTGCCCATGCAAAAGGTTAATAAACCAGATGAACAAGTACAAGAACCATGATATACACCTTCACATGTACAGTATATGTTACATATCTCCATTTTGACATCAAATGAATATCATCTAAACACTCAGAAAAGTAATACCAACATTTCGGGAAATGAGCCTTTAAAAGATGTTACAGTACTAACATCTGTGCCATTCCTAAGAGAAACAACCACCTTTCTATGGGGGAAAAAAAGCATCTAAGCATGCCTCAGTTCAACCTCCACATGAATCAGCAGCAGGCAGAAAATGGTCTATGTTCCCCATTGAGGGCAGGAGCATACCTAGGTTAATTGGTGCCCGTGGCAGACATTTTTATGCCCCCCCTCCCCCAGGTTGCCAACACCTGTGGCATGGTGTTAAGTTTGACCGTTTATGTTCATGCTTTGAAATGAAAGGCACTCACGATCCAGGAACCAATAACCAATGTCTTAGCAACTAATGACATTGTACGTCTTTGGGTCATTGGTTGCTAGGGTGCAGGCGGCTGAGCCACACAATGTCTTAGGTTATTTGCCACCCAGCACGGCCATTTTTGCCACCTTCCACCCTTATTTAGCTTGTGGTTTACCCTCTTTTGGCCCTTTTCTACCCTGCAGCTGATCTACTTCCAACCTGCAGTTGCCTTTCTTTTGACCAGCAGTTAACTCTTTTCTGACCTGCAGATGATCTATTTCTGATCTGCAATTGATCCTCTTTCGACCCATAATTGTCCCTTTTCTGACCTCCAGTTGTCCCTCCTCTGACCTGCAGATGTCCCTTTTCTAAGCTGCATCAAGTTATTTTTTCATTCCCATTGACTCATACTGTGAGGAAAGCAGCTCTGAACCAACCTAGGAACCAATAACACTATGCAGCTATGTGTTATTGGTTGTTAGGGTGCAGGACGCCGGGTCACACAAAGTCCCAGGTTAATTACCACCTACTGTAGCCATGTTTGCCACCCTTCCCCTTAAGCTGCCACCACCCTTGGCACAGCAATCAATTATACTGTAGCCCAGCCAGCCAGTACAGTCATCTGGGCACCTCCGCTAGACAACACAACCAAAGATTTGACTTCCACTGAAGAACATGGCCAAGGACATGCCCCAGCCGACACACTGGACAACAAAGGAGCATGAGCACATGAGCACCAGCCCTCGCTCCCCCTGGTCTGAGTGCTGCTGTGCAGGGGGTGACAGTAGGCTTGTCATCAAAGAGCAAGGTACCCATTACAACTACCTGTAGGGATAGGCGCCAACCTTTCCCCACCTGTCGCAAGTGTTCCCTGTATCCTGATAGCCGCCGCCAACAGCAAATTTATTAAACTCCCCACCAGTGGCTGATAACAGACATACTGAAAAGAAAAAAGGAAAAATAATTGAGTACATTTTGCTTATGCAGCCTCTTAAAAAAAAAACGAATCCCTCAGGCAAAGGCCGACGCCGTCCTGTTCAGGGAAAAAAAAAAAACCTAATCCATTTCCACGCTGTTCTCAAATGTTCTTACATCAAAAACAGAGGGGAGAACTAAAGACTTTCATCCCCTGAAGACATTAATTTCATTCTGCTGGCGGAGACTGAGCGCGGAAGGGTTAAAAAGGGGACACTCAGGTGAGAAACTGCGTCAGGACAATTAAACGCACCGTGGGGATGAAAGTTTTCTGACTGAGCTCTCCCATTAAGAGCGGAGAACACTGCCGCCCCTGCTAATGATATACAAAGACGATGGCACGCCGGCGCACGCCATCGGAATACTGACGAGCAGTTGCTTTTTTTTTTTTTTTTTTTTTGTCTTTTTCCATTGTGCATCTTTCCAGGTTGTTAGTTTGGTCCTCTTATCGAGGTCCAATTCACACACCTATGCAGGGTGCAGTTTGCATATTCCAGGTGCATTTTGTGTTTTTTCAATACACACTTTTGATCTATTAACCGCTTCAGCCCCTGAAAGTCATATAAAACTTTACTTACAGAATGTAGGTTTTATCCCAGCTTGGCAACAGAAGTGGGAATGCACTTTAACTACTTCAGCCCCCCGGAAGATTTTACCCCCTTCCTGACCAGAGCACTTTTTGAGATTCAGCGCTGCGTCGCTTTAACTGACGATTGCGCAGACGTGCGACGTTGCACCCAAACACAATTGGCGTCCTTTTTCCCCCACAGTGGCATTTGATCACCTCTGCAGTTTTTATTTTTTGCGCTATAAACAAAAAAAGTGTATAATAAATATCCCCCGAAAATATATAAAAAAACTAATTTTTTCCTACGTTTAGGCCGATATGTATTCTTCTACATATTTCTGGTTTTCAGTTTTGCAGAAACTCACTACAGTCCAGTTAACATGGTTTCCTATGGGTCTCGTTCACATCTGTGCATTTTATTGAAAGGGCCAGGGACTTTTTTTTCTGGTCTTTGGTTCCATAGACTTTAACCACTTGCCAACTGCTGCACCCCGATATACCTTGGCACAATGGCAGCGGTATGCAAATGGGCGAACTTGTACATCCCCTTTAATCGGCGGGGCTAGTGTGCACGCACGCCCACCGTGTACAGCATGACCGTGCCTGCGGGACCGATGACAGGGAGCAGTAGATCCCTGTCATGTCACTAGGCAGAACGGGGAAATGTCTTGTTTACATAGGCACTTCCCCGTTTTGCGGCTCCGTGACACGAGTGCCAAGAGACTGGCAGACATTGAGTCCGCCGGTCCTGCGGGCACGGTCATGCTGTACACAGCGGGCACCCACACGCACCTCCGGTGGCGCCTGTGCGCTCCCGCTAGCCCCGCCAACTAAAGGGGACATACAGGTACGCCGATTTGCCCAGCGCTGCCATTGTGCCGACATATATCGGTGTGCAACGGTCGGCAAGTGGTTAAAGTCTATGGAAGACCAGAAAAAAAAAAAGTCCCTGGCCCTTTCCATAAAATGCACAGATGTGAACGTGACCCATAGGAGACCATGTTGCGTGGACTGTAGTGTGTTTCTACAAAACGGAAAAAAAAATGCATGGGTGTGAACCAAGCCTTCTCTTCCAGTAATTATTTTTTGTATTCCGAGGAGCCTCGTTGGAAATTAGCGGCTTTCAACCGTAGAACTGCCTGTGACCCGCAAGAGGAGGGGGAAGAGCGATTTGTTCGGTTTTGACTTTGCAAATGCGAGCTTGCCAAGTGTGACCACGAGAGAGAAGAAGAAGAAAAAAAATTACAGATAAGCCTGGAGAGATTTTCCTTATCACACTTCCCGTTGTCAGCCGTCTTCATGATATACTGGGAGACGGCAAGAATAAGGGAAGTGTGAAAGAAAGGTGTCACATTGTTCCTACAAAGATAGACGGCCTGAATGGCAGCTGGGCTTCGTTTTCTTTCAAAAGGAAAACTCTGGAATATTTTAGAGGATGCCTGTATGTGTTAGTTATTACTGCCTTCCTGCTGCTCAAAAACGCTGAGCTTCCCTCAGCTGGTTAAAGTACCACATACTGTACATTCTATCCTCAATCCACCATTGTTCCCCATCCTTAAAGTGCATTCCCACTTCTGTCGTCAAGCTGGGATGAAAACTACGTTCTATAAGTAAAGTTTTATATGACTTTAGTATTTTTTTTTTTTCATAAAAGGTTTATTGAAAGTGAAAATGACAAGCAAATATAATATGATACAGAAACTGGAAATACAGCGGGTGTAAACTCTCCAGTTTTACTTTTGCTCACTCTAATCTACATAGATAAAGCTGTTGATCGCTGGCTGTGAATTTTCACTTACTGTTACAGTCTCTTCAGAATCCGTCCAGGAATGTTTCATGACGTCACCGGCGCACGCGCAGTCCGTACTTCAGTTAACGGCACGCTATGTGTGCCATTTCTATATACTCAGCATGCCGGGTTATTTCCTCCCCACTGAAAACGGCACAGAAAGGAAGTCTCGCGATAGTGTGCCCTCCTTCTCACTTTCCTGGTTACACGTTATCGCGCATGCGCGAGATTTAGACAGTGAAAGAAAGGAAGGACGGAAATGGACGTCCACACAAGAGCCATAAATGAGAAGTAGAGATGGCACAGCCAATTTCCAGAAGAAGATACATTTTCTAAAAGTAAAAAAAAGGTATTTGCAAACAAACCTTGTTTTTGTGATGTTTTAATGGTGAAGACATCTATATACATTGCTGTATGATATTATTAAAAAAGAAAAAAAAAATCCGGGATTTACTTCCTCTTTAAATGCGTGTCTTGGTATTTCCACAGGTAGTATCAGAAAAAAAAAAGCACGTGCAATTATATACAGTATTTATACCCCTACTTTCTTAGCTGTGCTTCATATAAAGTCCCAATCAATTCCTTCAATTAATCAATTGATTTTATTATATATATATATATATATATATATATATATATATATATATATATATATATATATATATGTATATGTATACAGTATCTCACAAAAGTGAGTACACCCCTCACATTTTTGTAAATATTTTCTTCTATCTTCTCATGTGACAACACTGAAGAAATGACACTTTGCTACAATGTAAAGTAGTGAGTGTACAGTTTGTATAACAGTGTAAATTTGCTGTCCCCTCAAAATAACTCAACACACAGCCATTAATGTCTAAACCGCTGGCAACAAAAGTCAGTACACCCCTAAGTGAAAATGTCCAAATTGGGCCCAATTAGCCATTTTCTCTCCTTGGTGTCATGTGACTCGTTAGTGTTATAAGGTCTCAGGTGTGAATGGGGAGCAGGTGTGTTAAATTTGGTGTTATCGCTCTCACTCTCTTATACTGGTCACTGGAAGTTCAACATGGCACCTCATGGCAAAGAACTCTCTGAGGATCTGAAAAAAAGAATTGTTGCTCTACATAAAGATGGCCTAGGCTATAGCCTGCTGTTCTGTTCTATTTTTAACCCACTTTTGATCTACTTTTGTTCCACAGTTGACTTACTTCTGACTGACAGTTGTCCCTCTTATGACCTGCAGTTGACTTATTTCTGATCTACAGTTGTTCTATTTCTGATCTACAGTTGATCTATTTCTGATCTACAGTTGATCTATTTCTGACCTGCAGTTGACCCCCTGCTAAGCTGTATTGTTTTTCATTCCTATTGGCTCATATTGAGAGGAAAGCAGCTCTGAACCAAACACAGGTCCGTATACATAGACTCCTACATTCATACATACTATCTCAAAATTGAATTCCCATTAAATGTAAACTTTAAACTAATCATGCAAAATGTCTGATCTTTTTTTTTTTTTCTTTGACAATTTCTTTATAAGATCTGGCAGATGTCCTCCAGTCCCCCAGCATTTTAAGTGTCACCAGGGAATTGTAGCCGGACGTTATCTCCACTTTGCATACACTGTCTGCCTCCTATCTATGTCCCTCTGTATCGACTAGCGAACTCCTTCAGTTCCGCACAGATGCTATCTCCGGATGATAAATTGGAGTGAGCTACTCCTATAATTGATCTCGAATCTCCGCGCCCTCGGCAACCTTTCACTGTGGCATTTTGAAGGTCTGTATCTCGCTGAAAAATGAAATGCAGATGAAAACATTGGCGGCTTTTCGCTGCGGCGGATCAGCCGCGCAATCGGCTCCATCAATCCCGCCGATGCTCCTAATTTGTAACCAAGTTACCAATATATAGCGGCGGTGACGGCTGCATTGTAGCTCCTGACTGACAGATTAAATCATTCTCTTTTCGGGCAATTAATGAGCAATAAAATCGTCTCAGCAGGATGCCGATGCCACAGTTCTTTTTAACAACGCCCAATGAATTTGTTTTTATCTTGGAAGTGATACGGAGTTCTGACTTCGGTGTAAGCAAAATTAATTCTTTGCTTCCAATGCCTGAGCTGTTTAGATTTCTAAATGACACCCACTAACAATATTGCAAAATAGTGAAGGTCAAGTCGCAACACTGTTCACACCGTAGTACTTTTATTCAAGGTAGCTGGCTTCCAATACACACTCCACACCTTAGGCCACGCCTCGCTGATGCATTTCCCCCTGGCTGGGCTTAATCATAGAGGAGGTCTTTTGAGATGAATTCCAATCAGGGTGAAATGTTTAAGGGGGCGTGTAAGGGGGGTGTGGCTTAAGGCAGGGACTGTGTATTGGAAGCCAGCTACATTGAAAAAAGTACTACGGTGCGAATTGCATTATTTTGCAATTTATGCTGAGCAGGAATAGCAGTGAGTGCCATCATCTGATGCAGAAGCAGGACTTAAGGAGCAGTTCAGCAAAGCGTGAGCAGTGCAATAACAATATTGTGGAAGCGACTAATATGCAGATTACTGGATCTCTACATGCAGAATAATTTGCGTATATGTCCACCTTGCCATAAGGTGATTGGTAATCAGTAAAGGCTATGTGCTGTCTATGTGCCCACCTTGCCGTAAGGTTATTGGTGGTTGGTAAGAGGTGTGGTGTGTATGTGCCCACCTTGCCATAAGGTTATTGGTGGTCAGCAAGAGGTGTGGTGTATATGTACCCACCTTGCAGTAAGGTGATTGGTAATCAGTAAAGGCTGTGTGCTTTGTATGTGCCCAACTTGCCGTAAGGTTATTAGTGGTCGGTAAGAGGTGTGGTGTGTATGTGCCCACCTTGCCATAAGGTTATTGGCGGTCGGTAAGAGGTGTGGTGTGTATGTCCCACCTTGCCATAAAGGTTATTAGTGGTCGGTAAGAGGTGTGATGTGTATGCGCCCACCTTGCCGTAAGGTTATTGGTGGTCAGTAAGAGGTGTGGTGTTGTGTACTCTTTGTGCCCACCTTGCCGTAAGGTTATTGGTGGTCAGTAAGAGGTGTGGTGTGTACTCTTTGTGCCCACCTTGCCGTAAGGTTATTGGTGGTTGGTAAGGGTTGTGATGTGTATGTGCTCACCTTGCCATAAAGGTAATTGGTGGTCGGTAAGGGATGTGTGCTGTGTATGTGCCTACTTTGCAGCAAGGTTATTGGTAGGCAGTTAGGGGCGGGTGCTGTGTATGTGCCCACCTTAAAGTAAGGTTATCGGTAGTCAGTAAGTATGTGCCCAGCATCACCATTGCATCTTCATGGCACATGGCCTATTTAGTCTCATAGGTATATGATAGCGTTGGAGAGATGAAACCAATGTAGCACTCTCCTAGCGTAGGTTGCTAGGTAAATTTAGTTTTTGGCTCCTTCTGTAATAAAAGAAGCAGTGATTGTTTGTTCTGGTCTGTTCAGGGATTTATAGGCTGGTTATTTGATTCCCTCCATCTCAGGAAGAAACTTCCAGAATTTGGGGAGGGAGATTCAAATAACCAGCCTGAATATGTATCATGCTACAGCCAATCCCAGGAGAGGAATGTCCAGAAGGAGTCTGGAAAGGTGATAAATAATCTGAAGCACTGGAGAGCTGGGTTCCTTCTCCCCAGAAGGGTTCCAAAGCTTCAGAGGATGTTGCCCTGAGGCAGGTAGTACCGTCACTGAGGACGTCAGGTGACGAAGGGCGCACGATGGACCTACGCTCATCACATCACTTCCTGGCAGACAAGTGGGCGGAACACAGACATATCCATCTGGCCGCCACTTCCCCCAACTTGTTACCTGCATTGAGTACAGTGATTGTGCCTGTCACCCAAGTCGGCATCTGAGTATCATCCCACCCCAGTGGTCAGGGGGCGGGTGAACAAAGTTTACCTCTTGGATGTTTTAAGTCTAATTTTATTTTTGCTTTGCGTTTTTGCATTTTAAAATGTGTTTTTTTTAAATAAACATTTTGTTGGGACTTTATCCCACTATGGAAGCCCTTCTTTATATTTCTCTGATGCATGAGGGTATGACCGCAGTATGATCCACCTGGATACCATTGGAGACATCTAAGGACCAACAGCAGTGAGCAGCAAAGCCCTTTTATAGCATTACAGGCCTGATACCCCTGCAGGGTAATCCGACAGTTGGCGAGTGAGCAATTTGAGGGGGGAGCACAGAAGTCACCAGTCAACCCTGTACACATGAAAGTCACTCTGGGAAATATCTTGCCTTGCTGTCGTATGAAGTGCATGGGACTATTATACATTGCTCCAATCGCCACAGCATATGAACTGTATAAACATTGAGATATATATATGCTTATGGTGTATACAACCTTTCTCTACAGGAATTAGCACAACTCTAGTAACATATGCTTTTTGCCACACATAGTATGTTTCCCGTTGCTTTGCAAATAGTGGTGAATATAGTTCCTGATTTGGAGAGTGAATATTGATCTATCAGGAACATATAGTGTGTACATAAGATTTTTCTGACATGCTTTATACACCATTCTTTATGTAGGATGCATGCTATTATGTTTTGACCCACACATATGTCTTCCACCCATTTTTTATATTTCTGACATCACTGAATTTTCCTTCTTATATAGCTTTGAGGGTCTATAATCTTATATATATGTAATAAATAAAAAAAAAAAACGTTTTATTAATGTTTCCTGTATAGGCTTAGCCAACAGGTTTTCCAGGTAGCGCCGTTCTATCCCTAAATATTTATATAATATATATTGCCCTGAGGCAGCCCATGGACTGTGTAACTGTTCATGAAGGCCTCAGTGGTGTGAGGATTGAGGGCCTGGATGGATCTTCTTAGAAGCTGATTGCAGGACCTCACCACGAGATATCTAGTCTGGAGAAGAACTATCTAACTCACTGGACTGTGTCTGGAGGAAGCTGGAAAGTGGCAGCTGTCTTGGGAGCTTGTGTCAGGGCTGGCCCAGCCCTTCCTTCTCTGAGCTGGCCACTCAGCTGTCGGCTAATTGCCAGCTCTCATCGCTCTCCACAGTTAACCAGCTGTTGTGGTTCTGCTAGTCAGTCCCGCCTACTTAAGATCTCCAGCTCACTTCATTCCTGCCTTCGCCTTGGTCACAGCACAAGAAACCATCTCCTGCGTTCCTGTTTAAAGACTGGCTTTGCTGACATCCCTCCTGGCTCCTTATCCTGCTTGCTGTTCCTCTACTTGGATCTCTGACTTCTGGCCTGGCTGATTAGGTGATCTGGTTACTGAACTCTGGCTTGGCTGACTACCCGATCCGGTTACTGGACTCTGGCTATGCTTTGACTACGCTTACTCTATTTACCTTTTTATTTTTATTAATAAACTAGTGTGATTTTACTGTACTTCTGTTTCGGTATGGTTCATGGTGTCTTACAGCTTGTGAGTAAAAAGCCTAAATTGATCCCTCTGACTGTGCAATGTTCTTGAAGTCTCACTGGACACCAATAGTTGTGCTTTAGTACAAGGTAACCAGCTGCCCAAGAAACTTGTCTCATGGTCTTCAGCTGTGAGGCCTTAGACTGTTCACTATTCACAACTACTTAAGGATAAGATTGTCCTCTAATTGCTATTTGCCAACCGTTTCTGGAGTATCCCATGCCCCCAACCTTCTCTTGTTTAAAGTTATTTAAACAATAAAGAGTAAAAAGACATCCCCTAGACCAGAAACTGGCAGCTCTCCAGCTGTTGCGAAACTACAGGGCCCATTATGCCTCTGCCTGTGGGAGTCATGCTTGTAACTGTCAGCCTTGCAATGCCTCATGGAACTTATAGTTTTGCAACATTTGGAGGGCCACCAGTTTGAGACCCCTGCCCTAGATTGTGTTACTGGAGCCAGTGTGCATGGACTGGTGCTTGTGGTGGTGGGCAGCCTGCACTATTAAGGAAGAACCAGCTATTATCTGAGGCCCCTATTGGGGGGTAGCGCTACACCTACTCTAATGAATAGAGAATCTACATCGGAGTGTGTTTTCCTTTAACGGAAGCGGATCCACAGTGAAAGTATTGTGTATATGGACCTTTTTTTGGCTGCTGTGCTCTGATCACGCCATAAAAATTGCATAATAGACTGAGATAATCAACACCAGGTTGAGTAATAAGGAGCACTTAGTACAAATGTCAGTATCAATAAGTCTTTTGAAACATTTATTGGTTAAAAGCATCAGATACAGCCAACATATTTCAGGGGAAAAGGACTCCCCCTTCCTCAGGGCTCAAGCAACAGATGTTCATAAATTCATGATGGGATGCACGAACGAGGACAATCATTACCAACCACAGTTCCTCCAAAGTTCGCTAGGAGATCCTTGAGCTGTGGATAATTGACCTACCATCTGATGGTGCCTGCATAGTTCCAGGGCCAACACCATTTGTCAGAACCAGCTGCATGACACAGTGGTGGGATTTCCCATATATTTCATCCCATCAATATTAATTAGCGTATGTAATTCTATTACGTAGCCGTTTAATTATTTAATTCCAGAATCCTGCAGAGTATCTTACTATATAGAAATATGCATAAACTTACATTATGGTGTCTTTTAATAGAGGGAGAAAGAGTTCAGTGACAAAGTCATAAGCACATCTTCTGTATTTCGAGGTCACAAGGGTTCAAATATAGAAGGTCATGAACTTGTTGTCTGAGCTTGGCATAAGGAACAATAGGTCCAATGCCAAGACTGCTCTCTTCTAACCTTACCATGAGGGAGTCTAAGACAAGATGAACTAAAGCCTATCTGGTGTTTTTGGCAAAGTCTAACACAAGTGTCATTACTGTTGGATTTTTGGAGATAATTCAAGGTAACTGAACTAAGAAATAGGGCCTAAGAGCCCATACTCTTGCCTAAATTGCTTCTTCCTGGCCACCCTAATAAATCTACTTCATAGGAGCCCCTGCCTGGTGTTGATCCTATTTTACTTTAACACCAATGATTGTTTTTTTTTTTTATGTTGGCTGTGCGTAAGGGTGGCATTCTGACCATCACTTGTAGACATTCTTCCCAGTAGCCACCAATGTTAGGTACATTTTTCCCACTGACTCCCAAATTAATTTGGATTTAGCACTCGGTGTTCCTAGTGACCTGAAATAATTTCAGGGGTTCCTCTGGGGTAAAAAGGTTGAAAAAGGCTACATTAGAGGACCTAAATTAAGATTTGATAGAGACTAGTGTCTCCAACCGGCGCTATTAATCGGCATACGTAGCTTTCCCATGAAACGTGTTTGCCAATTTCTGATGCTCTTAACCAATAAATGCTTCAAAAGGCTTTTCTAAGGGCTAAGAACATTTGTACCAGGCACTCCTCATTACACATCCAGAACAAAAAGTACTTGGAAATCTCATACTATCTTATACAAGGTTTTTTTTTTAATACTTTATTATGTCCTTTACAAACTGTAAAGGAATGAGGTGCCAAATCCTATTTTTTTGCATCATTTCACATGATTATTCGACCCATTCAGATTACATTACCATCCTCATTACAGAAAGGAGTGTTGCTTCTTTGAAAACGCATCAAGGGCCCACTCACATTTATGCATTTCAGTTGCACAGCTGTTATGGAACCCCCTGGCAGGTGACACGGGACCACCTAAGGCATGGTTTTTGACAGCTGGTTTTCACCAGAGCTCCTGATGATATGGGACAGCAACTCTAGCAGTTCCAGTTTACTTTGCTGCGAACTGACACCAGGTTATGGCCCTCAGGATGGTCCCACCAATATGGTTGGCTGGATCAGAGAGGCTACAGTGTGGAGACTGTATACAGGGCTAAAGATGGGAGAGTATTCAGGTCTGAGTAGAGGTCTAGGTGGACAGCAAGCAAGAGAGTAGTCAGGTCAGGCTTGGTTGGCAACAAATAGCCAAATGGCAGGCAAGCATTATTGCTCTTTAGCTTTTAGCTAGTTGGCAATTAGGGATGAGCCCGATGTTTGAGTCGAACGTAAGTTCGACTCAAACATCAGGTGGTCGCCTGTTCACCGAACAATATTCATGGCAAATTCGAAAGCCGCTGGAATACCGTTAAAGTCTATGGGACACTAACATGAAAAATCAAAAGTGCTCATTTTAAAGGCTTATATGCAAGTTATTGTCATAAAAAGTGTTTGGGGACCCGGGTCCTGCCCCAGGGGACATGTATCAATGCAAACATTTTTTTTTAAAAATGGATGTTTTTTTCGGGAGCAGTGATTTTTTTAATGCTTAAAGTGCAACAATAAAAATGAAATATTCCTTTAAATATTGTGCCTGGGGGGTGTCTATAGTATGCCTGTAAAGTGGCGCATTTTTCCCGTGTTTAGAACAGCACCACAGCAAAATTAAATTTCTAAAGGAAAACTTGTCATTCAAAACTGATCGCGGCTGTAATGAATTGTCGGGTCTCTGCAATATAGACAAAACTCATTGAAAAAAACGGCATGGATCCGCCCCCAGTCCATTACCAGGCCCTTTGGGTCTGGTATGAATATTAAGGGGAACCCCGAACCAAAAAAAAAAAAATGTGTGGGGGTCCCCCTTAAATTCATACTAGGCCCTTCAGGTCTGATATGGAAATTGAGGGGAATCCTGCACCAAAAAAAAAAAAAAAAATGGCGTAGGGCCCCCCCAAAAAATCCATACAAACTCTTATCCGAGAACGCAACCTGGCAGGCCGCAGGAAAAGGGGGGCGGGAGTCACCCCCTCCTCCTGAACCATACCAGGCCACATGCCCTCAACATGGGGAGGTTGCTTTGAGGTCTGACCCCAAAGCACCTTGTCCCCATGTTGATGGGACAAGGGCCTCATCCCCATAACCCTTGCCCAGTGGTTGTGGGGGGTATGCGGGCGGGGGGCTTATCGAGAGGACAAGAGGACTCCCAGATCCCGGCCTCTCCCCCGTGTGAATTGGTAATGGGGTAACTCCTACTATTTCACAAAAAAAGTGTCAAAAATGGTAAAAAAGACAAGAGACAGTGTGGGAGCCTCCCATGGAGGCGGAACGGTTGCGGCTTTTTTTTTTGGTCCGTCGGGTGGCGTGAATTTACATCGCGGGACATTTTTCTTTTTTTCTTTTTTAATAAAGGACTTGTCCCAAGCTGTCTCTTGTCTTTTTTACCATTTTTGACACTTTTTTGAGAAAAAACTGGTCACTGGAAGTTCAGCATGGCACCTCATGGCAAATAACTGATCTGAAAAAAAGAATTGTTGCTCTACATAAAGATGGCCTAGGCTATAAGAAGATTGCCAAGACCCTGAAACTGAGCTGCAGCATGGTGGCCAAGACCATACAGCGGTATAACAGGACAGGTTCCACTCAGAACAGGCCTCGCCATGGTCCACCAAAGAAGTTGAGGTCACGTGCTCAGCGTCATATCCAGAGGTTGTCTTTGGGAAATAGATGTATGAGTGCTGCCAGCATTGCTGCAGAGGTTGAAGGGGTGGGGGGTCAGCCTGTCAGTGCTCAGACCATACGCCGCACACTGTATCAAATTGGTCTGCATGGCTGTCATCCCAGAAGGAAGCCTCTTCTAAAGATGATGCACAAGAAAGCCCGCAAAATAGTTTGCTGACAACAAGCAGACCAAGGACATGGACTACTAGAACCATGTCCTGTGGTCTGATGAGACCAAGATAAACTTATTTGGTTCAGATGGTGACAAGCGTGTGTGGGGGCAACCAGGTGAGGAGGACAAAGACAAGTGTGTCTTGTCTACAGTCAAGCATGGTGGTGGGGTGTCATAGTCTGGGGCTGTCTGAATGCTGCCGGCACTGGGGGGCTACAGTTCATTGAGGGAACCATGAATGTCAACATGTACTGTGACATACTGAAGCAGAGCATGATCCCCTCCCTTCGGAGACTGGGCCGCAGGGCAGTATTCCAACATGATAACAACCCCAAACACACCTCCAACATGACCACTGCCTTGCTAAAGAAGCTGAGGGTAAAGGTGATGGACTAGCCAAGCATGTCTCCAGATCTAAACCCTATTGATCATCTGTGGGTCATCCTCAAATGGAAGGTGGAGGAGCACAAGGTCTCTAACATCCACCAGCTCTGTGATGTCATCATGGAGGAGTGGAAGAGGACTCCAGTGGTAACCTGTGAAGCTTTGGTGAGCTCCATGCCCAAGAGGGTTAAGGCAGTGCTGGAAAATAATGGCGGCCTCACAAAATATTGACACTTTGGGCCCAATTTGGACGTTTTCACTTAGGGGTGTACTCACTTTTGTTGCCAGCGGTTTAGACATTAATGGCTGTGTGTTGAGTTATTTTGAGGGGACAGCAAATTTACACTGTTATACAAGCTGTACACTCACTACTTTACATTGTAGCAAAGTGTCATTTCTTCAGTGTTGTCACATGAAAAGATAGAATAATTTTTTTACAAAAATGTGAGGGGTGTACTTACTTTTGTGAGATACTGTAGGTAAGTATGAATTTGTAATAAAAAAAAAGCCATACTTCTCTTCTAACAAGAAAAAAATACAGTATCTGATGCTGGGTGCACCTTAGGTGAAATTCTTTGAACGTAGGCAATACAGGGATTCGGCGGAATAAAACTGCCAGCAGCCAAGGCAATTAAATTAAATTAAACCAAAAAAAAAACAAAATGTTGCATGGAGGTGGCTATGACATAAAACAAAAGCATTTGATGGCCTCTTTTAATGTTCTAGTGCACTTTCAGTTACTGCAACCTCCAAGCGACCCTGGAGGTACAAAGGAAAAAAAAAAAAACATATTTTGGATTATTTCGGCAGAGATTACTTTTAATTTGCTGCAGAAAAACTAAAAAAAAAAAAAAAACACTCATTAACACTCGGCCAGAAAAGATATTAATGGGAAAATGGAAATGAGAGAGAGGAAAATCAGATATTAAACACATCACCTCTCGGGATGTTCTGTGTGATAAAGTCACCGGCCTGGAACTTTGTTTATTATATTCCTGCCATAAAAAGTAAATAAATAAAAAACGGCTTTTGTCAGCAGCTCGCGGCCGGAAAGGTGGCGGAGGAAGGTTTGATTAATAAATGTGTCGGCGCTGAAAAGAGGGGCTGCAGCAGGCTTGCGTTAATGAGGGGACTGCAAGCCCCTCCTTCATAGAGCACTTAAAGGAGAACTCCAGTCTAAGGTAAAAAACAAAAAAAATAATACAACAACCCAAAGACAAATTTACTGACATTAGTAACTTAACTCTATTGCTACCGCCTGCCAGAACCAATTTTGCGGCTGTTAAACACATCCTGCCCAGCCTTCATTTTGTTATAGGCTTTCTCATTGGTGGTTTCATTGTTGTGACTGGGCGTCATATGACGTCCTTCACAACATGCCCATTTGTGAGCGAGCGCGGCGATCAGTGGTGCGCTGCACCACTCAGACACACCACAGCTCCGATCATGGTAAAGAGTCTGTGACATAGGATCTTTACCATGTGATCAGCTGTGTCCAATCACAGCTGATCACAGTGTAAGTAGGAAGTGCCGGTTATCAGCATTCCTCTATTCACTGCTGACAGCTCAGTGGAGGAGATCCAATAAGAAGATTTCCTGACAGGGGGGATATGTGCAGACCCATTAGCGATTCACACCAGTGCCCATCAGTGCCCATCAGTGATGCCTGTCAGTGCCTTCTCATCAATGCCATCTATCAATGCCATCTATCAGTATCCCTCAGTGCCGCCCCTCAGTACTGCCTATCAGTGCCCATCATTGCTGCCTATCAGTGCCTCCTATTCCGTACCCATCAGTGCCGCCTCATCAGTGCCCATCAATGCCTCCTCATCAGTGCCCATCAGTGCAGCCTCATCAGTACCCATCAATGTTTCCTCATCAGTGCCCATCAGTGCAGCCTCATCAGTACCCATCAATGCTTCCTCATCAGTGCCCATCAGTGCAGCCTCATTAGTGCCCATCAGTGCCGTCTCATCAGTGCCCATCAGCACTGCCTCATCAGTGCCCATCAATGCCTCCTCATAAGTGCCCATCAGTGCCACCTCATCAGTGCCCATCAGCGCCCATCAGTGCAGCCTCATCAGTGCCCATCAATGCTTCCTCATCAGTGCCCATCAGTCATTCCTCATCAGTGCAGCCTCATCAGTGCCCATCAATGCTTCCTCATCAGTGCCCATCAGTCATTCCTCATCAGTGCAGCCTCATCAGTGCCCATCAATGCCTCCTCATCAGTGCCGCCTCATCAGTGCAGCCTCATCAGTGCCCACTAATGCCTCCTCATCAGTGTCCATCAGTGCCACCTCATCAGTGCCCATCAATGCAGCCTCATCAGTGCCCATCAGTGCAGCCTCATCAGTGTCCATCAATGCCTCCTCACCAGTGCCGCCTCATCAGTGCCCATCAGTGCCGCCTCATCAGTGCCCATCAATGCCTCCTCACCAGTGCCGCCTCATCAGTGCCCATCAGTGCCGCCTCATCAGTGCCCATCAATGCTTCCTCATCAGTGCCCATCAGTGCAGCCTCATCAGTGTCCATCAATGCCTTCTCATCAGTGCCGCCTCATCAGCACACATCATGTTGCCTCATCAGTGCCCATCAGTTTCGCCTCATCAGTGCAGCCTCATCAGTGCCCATCAGCAAACGAGAAAATTACTTATTTACAAAATTGTAAACAGAAAACGAAGAAAAATATATTTTTTTTTTAAATGTTCGGTCTTTTTTAATTTTTTTTTTTTTTTAAATAAAAACCCCAGTGGAAATTAAATACCACCTAAAGAAAGCTCTATTTGTCTAAAAAATTATACATTTTTTTTTTTTTTTGTGTACAGTGTTGCATGACTGCATAATTGTCATTCAAAGTGTGACAGCGCTGAAAGCTGAAAATTGGCCTGGGCAGGAAGGGGGGTAAAAGTGCCCAGTATTGAAGTGGTAAAAAAAAAAAAAAAATCATTTTTTGCCTGAAGATTATAGAAAACCCCCCAAACATGATGTATTTTCTGAAAGCAGACACCATAGAGAGTAAAATATTGGGAGTTCCAATTTTTTATGTCACAGGATATTAGAATAACGGTTTCAGTAATAAATAAATAAATAAATACAAAGCTCACTGTTGGAAGTTGGCTCCATAAAGTGGAAGAGATCAACATAATGGAGGATCTCACATTGTCAGTACAAAACAAAGACGAAGCATACTCTGATTTATCTACCAAGGACCCCCTCTCCTCTCCTCTCCCCTCCCCCCCTATCTTTTCTTTACTGCTATTCTTTTCACAACTTAGAAAATGGAAAATGGTCAAGGCGACTCAGGAAGTGGTTACTGAGGTTTATTCCTTGGTTGTTATAAATATATATTATACTCTCACCGAATGTGCATTGTGTACGATATGTGTGACCTGACTTAAAAGCCAGATGCTTGTCTATCATCTCACTGTATCTGTAATGGGTAGGTATGATTGTTGTGAGATCCCAGACCCGCCTTTTGTGGTTGAAATAAAATATTTGAAAAAAAAACAAAAAAAAACAAAGCTAAAGTCAGGGCACATAAATGTAATGTATTACTTATTTTTTTTCGGGGTAAAATATAAAACATGAGGTTTGCGCTAAGTAAACAGATAAGATACCCAACAAGTCAGACCTTAAAATTGCGCACACCCATGAAACGGCAACAAACTTCGATATCCTATATATTTACCCATATATTTTCCAACGGTGACGATTTGACCCGTTTGCTACTATTATATATTTTCTGAAAGCTAACATCCTAGAGCAGGGGTGTCAAACTCAATTTCATCACAGGCCACATCAGCAATATGATCTTAAAGGGGCAATAAACACCAGGGGTGTGCTACACACATAATTCAGGGATGCGCTATGCACATAGTTCAGGGGTGTGCTATACATAGAGTTCAGTGGTCTGCTACACTCAGAGTTCAGGGGTGTGCTACACATAGGGTGTGCTATATACAGAGTTCAGGGGTGTGCTACACACAGGGTGCGCTATATACAGAGTTCAGGGGTGTGCTACACACAGGGTGTGCTATATACAGAGTTCAGGGGTGCGCTATGCACATAGTTCAGGGGTGCACTATGTACAGAGTTCAGGGCTGCGCTATGCACATAGTTCAGGGGTGCGCTATGTACAGAGTTCAGGGGTGTGCTACATACAAGGTGCGCTATATACAGAGTTCAGGGGTGCGCTATGCACATAGTTCAGGGTGTGCTATGCACATAGTTCAGGGTGTGCTATGCACATACTTCAGGGGTGTGCAATGCACATAGTTCAGGGGTGCGCTATGCACATAGTTCAGGGGTGCGTTATGCACATAGTTCAGGGTGTGCAATGCACATAGTTCAGGGGTGTGCAATGCACATAGTTCAGGGGTGCACTATGCACATAGTTCAGGGGTGTGCTATGTACAGAGTTAAGGGGTGCGCTATGTACAGAGTTCAGGGGTGTGCTACACACAGGGTGCACTATATACAGAGTTCAGGTGTGTGCTGCACACAGGGTGCGCTATATACAGAGTTCAGGGTTGCTCTATGCACATAGTTCAGGGGTGCCCTATGCACATAGTTCAGGGGTGCGCTATGTACAGAGTTCAGGGGTGCGCTATGCACATAGTTCAGGGGTGCGCTATGCACATAGTTCGGGGGTGCTCTATGCACATAGTTCAGGGGTATGCTATGCACATAGTTCAGAGGTGTGCAATGCACATAGTTCAGGGGTGTGCAATGCACATAGTTCAGGGGTGCGCTATGTACAGAGTTCAGGGGTGCTCTATGCACATAGTTCAGAGGTGCGCTATGTACAGAGTTCAGGGGCGCGCTATGTACATAGTTATGGGGTGCTCTATGTACAGAGTTAAGGGGTGCTCTATGCACATTGTTCAGGGGTGCGCTATGAAAAACAGACACTGTGCCTATCAAACACAGCCACTGTGCCCATCATTTGCTGCCACTGTGCTATCAAATGCAGCCACTGTGCCATCAAATGCTCCCAGTGTGCCATCAAATGCTGCCACTGTGCCCCATCGAATGCTGCCACTGTGCCCCATCAAATGCAGCTACTGTGCCCATCATATGCAGCTACTGTGCCCATCATATGCAGCCACTGTGCCCATCTTATGCAGCCACTGTGCCCGATCTAATGCAGCCTCGCTGTGTCCCATCAAATGCAGCCTCACTGTGTCCCATCAAATGCAGCCTCACTGTGCCCCATCAAATGCAGCCACTGTGCCCATCAAATGCAGCCTCAGTGTGCCCCATCTAATGCAGCCACTGTTGCTGATCTAATGCAGACTTACTGTGCCCGATCTAATGCAGCCTCACTGTGCCCATCAAATGCAGCCTCACTGTGCCCATCAAATGCAGCCTCACTGTGCCCATCAAATGCAGCCTCACTGTGCCCGATCTAATGCAGCCTCACTGTGCCCATCAAATGCAGCCTCACTGTGCCCGATCTAATGCAGCCTCACTGTGTCCCATCAAATGCAACCTCACTGTGCCCATCAAATGCAGTCTCGCTGTGTCCGATCTAATGCAGCCTCACTGTGCCCGATCTAATGCAGCTTCACTGTGTCCTATCAAATGCAGCCTCACTGTGTCCCATCAAATGCAGCCTCACTGTGCCCCATCAAATGCAGCCTCACTGTGCCCATCAAATGCAGCCTCAGTGTGCCCCATCTAATGCAGCCACTGTTGCCGATCTAATGCAGACTTACTGTGCCTGATCTAATGCAGCCCCACTGTGCCCATCAAATGCAGCCTCACTGTGCCCATCAAATGCAGCCTCACTGTGCCCGATCTAATGCAGCCTCACTATGTCCGATCAAATGCAACCTCACTGTGCCCATCAAATGCAGCCTTACTGTGCCCCATCTAATGTAACTTCTTCACTTGAACAACAGAGCTCCCACCCGTGGTAATTCTACGGGCGGGAGCTGTTTGGCGCTTGGATTGCGCCGCAAAGCAGGTCAAAATCCTGCAAATGAAGCGCCTCGTCTGCAATCTCGTGATTGCATTGATGTGGAGCTTCCCATAGTGCACTGTGTCCGGCGCCCGAAAACAGTTCACTTAAAGAATATTTTTTTATTTTATTATTTTTTTGTGACTGATGGGTGGGGAGGGGGGGCGGCGCCCGTGCACCCCCTATGGCCGGGCCGCCACTGCTTGGGGGTGGAAAGGTTGAGCCTTCACTTTGAGTCATGATGTAGCTTAGCGGCTGTAATATTCAGGGAGTGAAAAAAAAAAGGCCAGACTTTTCGGATCTGAAATTTCAAGATGTCATTTGCGAGGCTCGATATTCTCTGTGAAAAGTAACCAGGGAAAAAAAAGTATAAAAGAGAGGAAATGAAAGAATCTAGGTTATTGCAAATCCTCGGCGAAGAGCTTTCATGTGTCACTCCGACTTAAAGAATTTTTGTCAACTGAAACAGGTTTTTCTGTGAGAGAGGCGGAAGATGAGAACGCTTCCAGGGCAGAGATAAATACCGTCCTAATAAAATCTGCCGATTACGGTAAAATGCTTCTACTCAGACTCCGAAAGAAAGAGGAGACATGATGGATTGGCTCCGTTTTGTAAAAAGGCCAAAAAAAAAAAAAAAGTTTGGCCATGGAAGAAAGTCCCAACGGGAAGTCCCATCGACTGCCACTGAATGATGGCGAGACTAGGCATGTGCGGTTTGTTTTGTTTCCGAATTAAAATTCGGACAAATTCTCGTTTTAATATCCAAATTTACTATCCGAATTTCCTAATTAAAATAGTATCGAATTTAGACGAATCTGAAATAGCAAAATAAAAATTCGGATATAATTCGAATTCCAATCAGTTTTCAAATTGTTTTCTAATACATTTGTTTTCCAATTACCAAAGAGAATAAAATAGAATAGAAAATAAAGGAATAGAATAGAAAAAAATAGACTAGAATATAAGAGAAAATAAAAGAATTGAATATAATAGAATAAAACAGAACAAGATATAATAGAAGATAAAAGAACAGAATAGACTAGAATATAATAGAAACAAATAAAATAGAATAACATAGAAAGAATACAACCATCTTCTGAAATTCAAATTTCAAATAGAATAAATTTGGATTTGAATACATAAGAAAAGAATAAAATAGAAAAGAATAGAATAGAAAACACAGAAATAGAATAGACTATAACAGAATAGAAAATAATAGAATTAAAAAAAAACAATAGAATAGAAACGAAAGAATATAACCATTTCCCCAAATTCAAATAGAATTAATTAGAATTTTAATAGAATAGAAAATAATAGATTAGAATAGGAAGATGGTTATATTCATTCTAATTTATTGTGTTATTTTCTATTTCACTACTCTTTTCTATTCTATTCAAATTCAAATTGATTCTATTTGAATTTTGGGAAATGGTTATATTATTTCTATTCTATTCTATTGTTTTTTTTTAATTCTATTCTTTTCTATTCTATTCAAATTTCAGAAGATGGTTATAAACTTTCTATTTTATTCTATTCCTTTCTATTCTTCTATTTTCTATCATATTTTGTTCTGTTTTACTCTATTATATTATATTCTTTTATTTTCTATTCTTTTCTATTCTATTCTATTTTTCTATTCTATTTTTTATTATTTTATTATAATTATTTATTATTATTATTATTATTATTATTATTATTATTATTATTATTATTATTATTATTATTATTATATTATATTTTTTTGTTATTATTATTATTATTATTATTATTATTATTATTATTATTATTATTATTATATTATAATTTATTATTATTATTATTATTATTATTATTATATTTTATTATATTTTTTAATTTTTTTTTCTATTCTATTCTATTATTATTATTATTATTATTATTATATTTATTATTATATTTTATTATTTTTTTATTACATATTTTTTTCTCTTCTATTTTATTCTCTTTGGAAATTGGAAAACTATTTGATTTCAAAAACTTTTTGAATTTTCTATAAAATATAATATGGCAACCTGGAGGCGTTCTGTATACAGATAGTCCACAGAACATCCCCCAGAAATGTCATTTCCTGCTTGTGTGATCGGCTCGCTGATTTTCCCCGAAGTCTGCACTAAGATACAAGTCAGATTTTGGGCATCCCCGGCAATAAAAATGTCATTTTTGGTGAGATACTCCCAATAGGAAATCACATCTAAAGGTATGCAGACCCTGCCCCTTTCCTCATTAGAGCCCTGGAAGTGAAGCAGCTGATTGATAATTCTAAAGTCACTCCCAGACAGATTCACTCTGCACATGGAAACAAACAGCTATTTCTTCAGAATAACAAAATGTAGGAATCTGCAACAAAACGTGCTAAAATCCCTGCAATGTACAGAGATCACTAAGAGGAGAATGTTTATTTTTTCTCTACAAAAATGGAGTTACTTTTTAAAACCACAAAAAAAATAGGTCAGTGGTTGGCACTACTGACTACTAACTTGCAGCACCAGATTACTTCAAGTCCTGGCTAGGGATGTTATCTGCATGGAGTTTGCATTCTCTACTTGTGCTGCATGAGTTTCCTTCCACACTCCGAAAGGCATGCTGGTAGAGTCATCTGCTAATTTGGTCTTAATATGGGTGTGCATCTGACATACCCTGTTTCCCCGAAAATAAGACCTAGCGTGATTGTCTGCGATGGCTGCAATATAAGCCCTACCCCCCAAATAAGCCCTAGTTAAAGTCCTTGTAGGTCTTATTTTCAGGGTAGGGCTTATTTTCCGGGAAACAGGATAGGGCTTATTTGGGGGGTAGGGCTTATATTGCAGCCATCACTGACAGTCACGCTAGGTCTTATTTTCGGGGAAACAGGGTAAGGACCTTAGATTGTCAGCTCCTTAAGGGAATGGTGTGTATGTAAAATGCTCCATAAATTGATGGCACTATATACACACACCGGCCACTTTATTAGGTACGCCTGTTCAGTTGCTCGGTAACACAAATTGCGAGTCAGCCAATCACATGGCAGCAAATAAATGCATTTAGGTATCTAGACGTGGTGAAGACGATTTGCTGAAGTTCAAACCGAGCATCAGAATGGGGAAGAAAGAGGATTGAAGTGACTGTGAACGTGGCATGGTTGTTGGTGCCAGATGAGGCTGGTCTGAGTATTTCTGGGGTTTTCACACACAACCATCTCTCATGATTATAGAGAATGACGGGAAGAAGAGAAAATATCCAGTGAGCGGCGGTTGTGTGGAGGAAAATGCCTTGTTGATGTCAGAGGAGAATGAGCAGACTGGTTCCAGATGATAGAAAGGTAACAGTAACTCAAATAACCCCTCGTTACATCCAAGGTATGCAGAATACCATCTCTGAATGTACACCACATCCAACCTTGAAGCAGATGAGCTACAGCAGCAGAAGACCACACCGGGTGCCACTCCTGTCAGCTAAGAACAGGAAACTGAGGCTACGATTGGCACAGGATCACCAAAATTGGACTATAGAAGATTGGAAAAACGTTGCCTGGTCTGATGAGTCTGGATTTCAGTTGCGACATTCAGATGGTGGGATCAGAATTTGGCGCATGGATCCATCCTGCCTTGTATCACCGGTTCAGACTGGTGGTGGGGGTGTAATGGTGTGGGGGATGGGGTATCACCGGTTCAGGCTGGTGGTGGGGGTGTAATGGTGTGGGGGATGGGGTATCACCGGTTCAGGCTGGTGGTGGGGGTGTAATGGTGTGGGGGATGGGGTATCACCGGTTCAGGCTGGTGGTGGGGGTGTAATGGTGTGGGGGATGGGGTATCACCGGTTCAGGATGGTGGTGGGGGTGTAATGGTGTGGGGGATGGGGTATCACCGGTTCAGGCTGGTGGTGGGGGTGTAATGGTGTGGGGGATGGGGTATCACCGGTTCAGGATGGTGGTGGGGGTGTAATGGTGTGGGGGATGGGGTATCACCGGTTCAGGCTGGTGGTGGGGGTGTAATGGTGTGGGGGATGGGGTATCACCGGTTCAGGCTGGTGGTGGGGGGTGTAATAGTGGGGGGGATATTTTCTTGGCACACTTTGGGCCCCTTAGTACCAATTGAGCATGGTTTCTACACCACGGCCTACCTGAGTATTGTTGCTGACCATGTCCATCCCTTTATGACTACAGTGTCCCCATCTTCTGATGGCTCCTTCCAGCAGGATAATGCACCATGTCACAAAGCTCCAATCATCTCACCACTGGACAATGAGGTCCCTGTACTCCAATGGCCTCCACACTCACCACATCTCATCCAATAGAGCACCTTTGGGATGTGGTGGAACGTGGAAATTGTCACTATGGAGCAAAATCTCTGAGGAACGTTTCCAACACCTTGTATCTCTGCCACCAAGAATGAAGGCAAAAGGGGGTCCAACCCCCTACTAGCAAGGTGGACCTAATAAAGGGGGTCCAACCCCCTACTAGCAAGGTGGACCTAATAAAGGGGGTCCAACCCCCTACTAGCAAGGTGGACCTAATAAAGGGGGTCCAACCCGCTACTAATAAAGTGGCCAGTGAGTGTAAATATCTGAAATAAATAAAAATAGATACATCCACTTTAATAGGACAAACATTTAGGTGTAGACTTGGTCCTGGCTAAGAAGGTAGTAGAGAGGCCTTCAGTCTCTGCAGGCTCCCCCGCCGCACTTCTGATAACAAGCCGCAGCGTGTCGTGTGTATCGCGCGGTAAGCAGGGGAATAGGGGGGGAGGGGGGGGCAGCACATGTTTAATAGAACGTTACGTAACAGGCGCTTGCACTGGGAAGCAGCGGGGAGAAGCGGCGTCCTGCAGAGAGGACTCATCAGAGGTGATTTAATATCAATAATTGAAATAACCTTCAAGCCAATCCGGGCATATGTTGATTTTCAGCGGCTTGTGTCTATATTTTCATAGTAGATTTAGTCGAGAAAATCAACAAGACGCGGCTTAAAGGGAAACAAACCGAATGCGCCGTGTCGGAGATGCGTCTACGCTGGTTTACATTGAAGTTCTGTGAGCGCGGGAAGAGTCTCTGAAGAGCGGATATGAAGACGGCGCACTGGTATTGTGGGGCCTCTGAATATTTGGCCCCCCCTGAGAACAAATCTATATTTTAATGTAGACCCCCCCATAACTCCCCAACCATCATCTAGAGCAGGGGTCTCCAAACTTTCTAAATGAAGGGCTAGTTTATCATCCTTTAGAGGGGCCGGACTGTGGCCATTGGGAGTAGAAAATGCCCCATCTTTGGTGTCATTGGGGAGAATGGTGCCCCATCATTAGTGTCATCGGGAGGAATTGTGCCCCATCATTGGTGCCATCGGGAGGAATTGTGCCCCATCATTGGTGTCATGGGGAGGAATTGTGCCCCATAATTGTTGTCATCAAGAGGAATTGTGCCCCATCATTGGTGTCATCGATAGGAATTGTGCCCCATCATTGGTGTCATTGGGAGGAATTGTGCCCCATCATTGGTGTCATTGGGAGGAATTGTGCCCCATCATTGGTGTCAGTGGGAGGAATTGTGCCCCATCATTGCTGTCATTGGGAGGGATTGTGGCCCATCATTGGTGTCATCGGGAGGAATTGTGCCCCATTATTGGTGCCATTGGGCCCTATTGTTGGTGTCAGTAGGAGGAATAGTGCCCCATCATTGGTGTCATCGGGAGGAATTGTGACCCATCATTGCTGTCATTGGGAGGGATTGTGCCCCATCATTGGTGTCATCGGGAGGAATTGTGCCCCATTATTGGTGCCATTGGGCCCTATTGTTGGTGTCAGTAGGAGGAATAGTGCCCCATCATTGGTGTCATCGGGAGGAATTGTGACCCATCATTACTGTCATTGGGAGGGATTGTGCCCCATCATTGGTGTCATCGGGAGGAATTGTGCCCCATTATTGGTGCCATTGGGCCCTATTGTTGGTGTCAGTAGGAGGAATAGTGCCCCATGATTGGTGTCATCGGGAGAAATTGTTCCCCATCATTGCTGTCATTGGGAGGGATTGTGCCCCATCATTAGTGTCAGTGGGAGGAATAGTGCCCCATCATTGGTGTCATTAGGAGAAATTGTGTCCCATCATTACTGTCATTAGGAGGAATTGTGCCCCATCATTGGTGTCATTGGGAGGAATTGTGCCCCATTATTGGTGCCATTGGGCCCTATTGTTGGTGTCAGTAGGAGGAATAGTGCCCCATCATTGGTGTCATCCGGAGGAATTGTGCCCCATTATTGGTGCCATCAGCCCTATTGTTGGTGTCAGTGGGAGGAATTGTGCCCCATCATTGGTGTCATTGGGAGGAATTGTGCCCCATTATTGGTGCCATTGGGCCCTATTGTTGGTGTCAGTGGGAGGAATTGTGCCCCATCATTGGTGTCATCCGGAGGAATTGTGTCCCATTATTGGTGCCATTGGGCCCTATTGTTGGTGTCAGTAGGAGGAATAGTGCCCCATCATTGGTGTCATCCGGAGGAATTGTGCCCCATTATTGGTGCCATTGGGCCCTATTGTTGGTGTCAGTGGGAGGAATTGTGCCCCATCATTGGTGTCATTGGGAGGAATTGTGACCCTTCATTGGTGCCATTGGGAGGAATTGTGACCCTTCATTGGTGCCATTGGGCCTTATTGTTGGGGATATTGGGAGGAATTGTGCCCCTTTGTTGGTGTCAGTGGGGGGAATTGTGCCCCATCATTGGTTTTAATGGGAGGAATTGTGCCCCATCATTGGTGTCATCGGGAGGAATTGTGCCCCATCATTGGTGCTATTGAGCCCTATCGTTGGGGTCATTGGAAGTAATTGTGCCCCTTTGCTGGTGTCAGTGGATGAAATAATGCCCCCAAGAGCCGGATAAAAGCCAGCAAAGGGCCACATCCGGCCCCTGGGACGCAGTTTGGAGATCACTTATCTAGAGCTAATGCTTGGCATCACCTGTACACTCAAAGCCCAACTTCAGAAATTAGACAGAATTTACCCTTGCAGTGGGTGCCCCCTTGTCAGGTCTAGGGGGGAATGAAGAGGTTGTATTACTTACCTTACCCCTACTCCAGTCGGCTCCAGGACTCTCTTCCTCTCCTTCCGATACTCCCGTCTGTGGGCCGCCCCTTGGTGTCATCATGTACAATGTAGGTGTCAGGACCTGGATCACCTGCTGGTGGCACTGTGCTTCTTATGCCGCATACACACAGTCGGAATTTCCAACGGACTTAGAGAACATGTTCTAAATTTTTCCGACCGGAAATGCCGGATATCCCGTTGGTAAGTCCGCTCGTGTGTACGCGGCATTAGAGTGGGAGATTTTCAGGCCCGGATTTACTCCCTTTGCCGCCCCAAGGCTGGGTCCTTCAATGTTACCCCCCCCCCCCCCCTATAGACACACACACCCACACACACCACCATTCTCGTCCTTTATCGATGACTGCTACAATAGATCAATTAAAAACATATCTCCACACATGAGAACAATGAAAAAGAATTAATTGTACAGACTGAAAATACTCTGTAATGCAGAAAATGCCATTTAAAGATTATAGCAGGAAGAAACTCTCTACAATTTTTTAGTTCTAATGCCGCGTACACACGAGCGGACTTTACGGCGGACTTTGCCTGGCGGACGGGATTTCGTCGGACAATTCGATGTGTGTGGGCTCCAGCGGACTTTGTTTTCTCAAAAGTTGGACGGAATTAGATTTGAAACTTGTTTAAAATTTATCCGTTGAAATCGAGTCCGGTCGAAAAGTCCGCCGTCTGTATGCTAGTTCGACGGACAAAAAGCCACACTAGGGCAGCTATTGGCTACTGGCTATCAACTTCCTTGTTTTAGTCCGGTCGTACGTCATCACATACGAATTCGACGGACTTTGGTGGATTGTGTGTAGGCAAGTCCGTTCGTTCACAAAGTCCGTCGGAAAGTACGTCGAAAAGTCCGCCGGGCAAAGTCCGCCGTAAAGTCCGCTCGTGTGTACGCGGCATTACTTTTCTTTTGGCAAGCTCATCGATAATATCTTCGTAGGACAAAGTATTTAAAAGTTCTGACTCAATGGCAAGTAAAGCTAAACTGTTCAGTCTTTCTTGACCCAAAGATGATCGTAAATCGTTCTTTATGCAAATACATTTCATTCATTTTTATGCACCACAGCTCAGTTGCAGTGCATAGAGACAGTATGCATTTTGCACCACACTGCTCAACACGTAGTGGCTCTGTTGCAGTGTGAACAGGACACATAGAAGACAAATGTTTTCTATTGCCCTTGCAGAGACCTGTGTTTTGCCACTGCAGAAATCACAGACGCCCTTTTACATCAGTGCCTTTAGTCCCCCCCCCTTCACAACACATCACAGACTCCCTTTTACATCAGTGTCCTCAGTCCCCCCTTTACATCACATACCCCCTTTTACATCTCAACCCCCTTTTACATCAGTGTCCTTAGCCCCCCCTTTACATCACATACCCCCTTTTACATCTCAACCCCCTTTTACATCAGTGTCCTTAGCCCCCCCTTACGTCACATCCCCCCTGCCTCATCACAAACCCTCCCATCACAGACTGACCCCTCAAATCACAGACCCCTCATTACAGACTGACCCCCCATCACAGATCCCTCATTACAGACTGACCCCCCATCACAGACCCCTCATTACAGACTGACCCCCATCACAGACCCCTCATTACAGACTGACCACCCATCACAGACCCCTCATTACAGACTGACCCCCCATCACAGACCCCTCATTACAGACTGACCCCCCCCATCACAGACCCCTCATTACAGACTGACCCCCCATCACAGACCCCTCATTACAGACTGACCCCCCCATCACAGAACCCTCATTACAGACTGACCCCCCATCACAGACCCCTCATTACAGACTGACCCCCCATCACAAACCCCTCATTACAGACTGACCCCCCATCACAGACCCCTCATTACAGACTGACCCCCCCATCACAGAACCCTCATTACAGACTGACCACCCATCACAGACCCCTCATTACAGACTGACCCCCCATCACAGACCCCTCATTACAGACTGACTCCCCATCACAGACCCCTCATTACAGACTGACCCCCCATCACAGACCCCTCATTACAGACTGACCCCCCATCACAGACCCCTCATTACAGACTGACTCCCCATCACAGACCCCTCATTACAGACTGACCCCCATCACAGACCCCTCATTACAGACTGACCCCCCCATCACAGACCCCTCATTACAGACTGACCCCCCCATCACAGACCCCTCATTACAGACTGACCACCCATCACAGACCCCCTCCCCAAAGAACCCTACCTTAGTCACACAAGACATGGAGCCTGGCCGCTCTGGACAATGGGCAAGACTTTTCACGTGAAAAAAAGTGAGTGATTTATTGCTGGGACGCCGCTGCCTAGCAACCAATCACACACTTCTTAACTTAAAAAGTCCCGCCCTTTGTCTAGAGCGGCCGCGCTTCATGTTTTGTGTGAATAAGACAGGCAGTGTGGGGAGGGGGCAGTGCAGTGATATTAGAGAAGACACGGACCTGCTGCACCTGCCATGCTGCTATGTTAGTGGGGGGGGGTAGGCGGCCGCAACAGCAGAGAAGTCGCCGCAGGAGCGGCGCCGCCCCGAGGCCTGGCCATGGTGGCCTGGCCATGGTGGCCTTCCGGGAAATCCGGCCCTAGAGATTGTGGTTTTGGTGTCCACCAGCAGGTGTCTTACAGCAGCCAGCAGTTATCAGTAGGGTTGCACCGATACTGGATGCCGATACCGAGTACTCGTAAAAATGCTCCGATATACAAAAGCAAGTAAAGGGTACCAATACCTTTGCGGTGTGATTTGAGCCCATACAAAATGAATGGGCTCAAATCGCACTGCAAAGAATTTCATGTGATTTGAACAGGAACAGGTTTCCTGCACCGCTCCTGTGTGAACCGAGGCTTGTCATTGTGATTTTAGACTGGGTTCACACAGGAGCAGTGGTGGAATGCGCATGCAGTTCGGATAGTAATCAAATTGCATTCCTGTTCAAATCGCAAGCAATTTTTTGCAGTGCGATTTGAACCCATTCATTTTGTATGGACTCAAATCGCACCACACAAGTATCGGTACTTGTACTCGTCGGTAAAAAAAAATTCATCTGTGCAACCATAGATCCCAGTAATCAGTTTCCACCTGATACTGGCTGCTGGGAATGTATTTAGACCACCCATACCAACTGCCTCTCTCTCCAGTGTTTTGCTGCTGTAAGATCCTGTTCGCCATAGAACCTGATCTTGCACCTGCCCTGCATCTTGTACCCTGATGACTCTCTCCTGCACCCCTTGTATCTGATCTCAGTCCTGGTTCCCCCTTCCCATCTGCTCCCTGCATCCTCAGGTTATCCTGTTTATTAATGTTCCCCCTTTTTGCACACCGTATATTGTATATAGTTAGTTGTCAGGCTTCTTATTGTCAGTCATTAATCATGTATTCTGTCACTGGGTTTTGGTTTGCATCTATTTTCATAGTTGCTGTGTGCTGGTGTTTGGAAGGATTTTGTTTTACTGAAAATAGATCTCATGTAATGCATACAGAGTCAGGTCCCAGTTTCCTGAGTGTAGCCACACAGATCAGACCTGGATCACCTGCTGGTGGCACTGTGCTTCCAAGAGTGGGAGATTGTAGTTCTGGTGTCCACCAGCGGGTGTCATGTCAGCAGCCAGCAGTATTCATTCCCTACCTGATGCTGGCTGCTGGGTGGGTATTTAGTCCTTCCTGTACCATTACACTTCGCTTCAGTGTTTTGCTTTGCTGCCAGATTCTGCTTGCCACTTATCCTAACCCTAGATCCCGATCTGGTTCCTGCTCTGTACCCTGAACCCTGCTGCCTCTTTTCTGCTCCCCCTTGTACCTGACCCTAGTCCTGGTTCTCTTCCCCCTACCCATCCGTTCCCTGTTTATCCATCTTCCCCATTGTACATACTGTATATAATTAATTTGGTAGTTAGGCATTTTGGTTATATGGTTGTGGTTCACTTGTATCTTCAAGCTTGTGTGTTTCCCATTTGCTGGTGTTTGGATGTCTTTTATTTTACTATTAATACATGTATATAGTCTGGTCTCAGCCATGTTTGCCAACCTTCCCAGCTGCTAGCCCTGACTTGAGTTCAGCTTTAACATAAAATAGTATACTTGACATTCTACTTTAAGCAGATAACATTCACGCCTACATCAAAATAGAGTCTTTACTTCAGGAATTGTTTGCAAAATGTGGACCACGATCCAAGGCTCAGTGCATCAATATACATCTTACAATGCATAGACTAGCCATAAAATATAAAAATGTCCGTGGGACCAGGAATACGCAGCAAAGAGAATAATAATAAACAAGGTAATAAGAAGTACGTAACTAAAATAAGGAAAATGTACTGTAGCTGGAATGTTAAAGTTTAAAAAAACCCACAAGTTTAAGTCTAATTTTAGTTTAATGCTCTCACTGGTGTTTTAACACGCCTAAAAAACACGAACAGATATAAACCTTCCCCTAGAGACAGCCAATCCAGTGCTATGACTAAGCAACAATGATGTTGTGAAACGCGTCAGCTGTTTGTCCTGCTTCTGTTGGCACATGAATGTTGACTATTCATTACAATAAAGGCTTTTATCGGAGTGCGGCTGTCCAGAATCCATTTCTTTTAATACAGCCAATCCTGACACAGGTTTCACCCAGCTCCAGTGTTTCTCAGTCAGTGCATTGTGAGAATTTAATTGTTACAGGTAAAAAAAAACAAGAAAGATTGTTCAGTTTAAAATACTGCTTTATGCATTGACATGCCTGTAGGCAGGTGCAGCTAGCTAGTCTACCACTAGGTGTCTCTGTGCCAGAAAAATGTCTTGTTACAGCACATAGGGGTTGATTTACTAAAGCTGAATAGTAGGGATGGGCTGGACACCCCCCTATTCAGTTTGCAGAACTTCTGAACAGGGGAAATGTTCTAACTCGAATGACAAACCCCATTGTAGTCTATGGGAGCCGACCAGGAAAAATCAAAAAAGCCCACTTTGAAGGCTTATATGCAAGTAATTGGCCATAAAAGGGGTATGGGGGTTCGGGTACTGCCCTGGAGGACATCAATGCAAAACATTTTTTTTAAAACAATAGTTTTTTCAGGAGCAGTGATTTTAATGATGCTTAAAGTGCAACAATAAAAATGAAAAATCCTTAATAAGGTGCCAGGGGGTCCCCTTAGTCTGCCTGTAAAGTGCCACACGTGAAGCATGTATAGAACATGCTGCAGCAAAAGTGACATTTCTAAAGAAAAAAAAGAGTCAAATCACATTTAAATTGGCTTGTGGTTGCAATTGCAATTACCAGACCCTTTGGCTTGACGGACATGGTGAGGGAGAGAGGTCGGTGTAACAATGCCCGGGACTGACAGGTGCTCTCCCCGGAGCTGGCCAATCGCTGCATAGGCTGCAGACATAACACCCAACCAATCATCAGCACCCCCCACATTCAATTCTGCCCTCGTATCCTATGTGATAGCCGAATCCACTTATCAACTATTTGCGGGCAGAATAGCCTCAAGGGGCAGCTGATTTGGGCCCCACAACAATGACTGGGCCAGGGGCAGTTGCCCCTCATGCCCCAAGTTAAAGATGGCCCTGGGTATATACATTGGTCCAAACTGGACAATGTAGCTATGCAAAAATATCCATACCTATAATTTAGCTTACTCTGAGAAAAGGCTGAGCACAATAGCTCAAGCTCCCTGCCCCTCCCTACCTATCTGTTCAGATGGGGCCTTATGGAGATTTAGAGAGAGACAGACAGTCTGAAGGCAAACAGTGTCTGCTGTGCTCTGGCTTTGGATTGGCCCAGTGTCAGAAACCATACAATCAGGCCAAGACAGAAGTACAGTTAAATCACACTTGTTTAATACTAAAAGTAAAAAGAACAAACATAGTCAAAACATAGCCAAAGTTCAGTAACCAGAACGGATAGTCAGCCAAGCCAGAAGTCAGGGATCAATGTAGTGGAACAGCAAGCAGGATATGGAGCCAGAAGGGATGTCAGCAAAGCAAGTCTTGAACAGGATCGCAGGAGATGTTTCTGTGATGTTGACCAAGGTGAAGGCAGAGCTCCTCTGGACTGGACGACTTAAGTAGACAGGACTGACGAGCAGAATATCATCAACAGCTGAGTAACTGTGGAGAGATAGGAGCTGGCAATTAGCCGACAGCTGAGCGGCCAGCTCAGAGAAGGAAGGGCTGAGCCCAGCCCTGACACCCAGGCTGGACAATGTAACTGTGTAAAAATATTGATACCTGGAATTCAGCTTATTTTGAGAAAAGGTTGTTGTCTACCGAGCTCAATAGCTCAATCTCCCTGCCCCTCCCAACCTATCTGTTCAGAGGGGGCCTTATGAACATTTAATTGGAGACAGACAGTTTGAAGGCAAACAGTGTCTGCTGTGCTCTGTCTTTAGATAATCCATAGTGCTTATGGAGCTCCACCTGCTGGGCACATACGAAAACATACAAAATATTCATATGCAACATTTTAGATTTACCTCCTAAAAAAAGTATTTACATTTTAATTTTTTTTTTGGCCCTGACCATAATAAGTAAAGATATAAAGTAAGTGACTATATCCTGACCTTTATGGCCATATGACCGAGGGAGGGCAGATAGCACCACCCGTTCCTCAAATTTTTTTAGCGTTTCTCCTTCAAAAAAAAAAAAAAAAAGAAACCTAATTTTCATAACACATCCTCCACATTTTCCTACAAAATTTTCAGCACTTCACACGACGGTCCAACAAAAGCTACCTGTGATGTGCGTATTGTAACACGCTCCCTTTACACATGTCGGCGAGGGATTAATATCAAACAAAGGTACGAACATCTCTTCCAAAGGAAGCCTTTGAAGTCTGATAAGTTCTGGAGACGTGTCACTCTATTAAATCAATTCAGATCCTCTCCAGATTACACCGCCACTCCATTATACCTTTATACGCTTAATGACGGGCTGACTTAGCAGTCATCTTCCTAATAGGTTTTAACAAGTGACACATTTGCAGCCGATTGCGAATCTAATATCTGGGAGCCTGGCAATAAAGCCGCCACCGCCGCTTTTCATAGACGGCTCTCGATAATTTCACCTTTTGTGCTGCTCGAAGTGCCGGGAAAATTGTATGTTTCCTATTTTTCGTGGCCAAACCTGAGAATTCCGATACATTATTGCTGGCTGTTAGGCTAGATGGAAGGAAAGCCAGGACCATATATATATATATATATATATATATATATATATATATATATATATGCGCCAGAAAATAATAGGCATTGAAAGGGGATGAAGATTAGTATTGTCCCTCCAGCACATCTTCAGTCTCCAGTTTGTGAAGGATATTAAAGGTTACCTACAGCACATTTCCATGAAGGGCTTAAAATGACAGTAAACCATATCCTTTTCTCTTTAAAAAGTAATGCACCTCTAGGCAGGTTGAGGCTGCAGTATATCCTCCAACCTGAAGGTGGCACTGGGCCATTTCTTCAGGCTGGCAGCTGCCCATTCTGTAGGCAGGTTGAGGCTGAAATATACACTTACTGGCAACTTTATTAGGTCCACCTTGCTAGTAGCGGGTTGGACCCCCTTTTGCCTTCATTCTTCGTGGCATAGATACAACAAGGTGTTGGAAACGTTCCTCAGAGATTTTGCTCCATAGTGACATGATAACATCTCGCAGTTGCTGCAGATTTGTCGGCTGTCCATCCATGATGCCAGTCTCCCGTTCCACTACCTCCCAAAGATTCTCTATTGGATGAGATGTGGTGAGTGTGGAGACCATTGGAGTACAGGGACCTCATTGTCCAGTGGTGAGATGATTGGAGCTTTGTGACATTATCCTGCTGGAAGGAGCCATCAGAAGATGGGGACACTGTAGTCATAAAGGGATGGACATGGTCAGCAACAATACTCAGGTAGGCCATGGTGATTAAACCATGATCAATTGGTACTAAGGGCCCAAAGTGTGCCAAGAAAATATCCCCCACACCATTACACCCCCCACCCCCCTGAACCGGTGATACCCCATCCCCCACACCATTACACCACCGCCACCAGCCTGAACTGGTGATACAAGGCAGGATGGATCCATGTCCCAAATTCTGACCCCACCATCTGAATGTCGGAGCTGAAATCCAGACTCATCAGACCAGGCAACGTTTTTCCAATCTTCTGTTGTCAAATTTTGTTGATCCTGTGCCAATTGTAGCATTGGTTTCCTGTTCTTAGCTGACAGGAGTGGCACCCGGTGTGGTCTTCTGCTGTTGTAGCCCATCTGCTTCAAGGTTTCGATGTGTTGTGGTATTCTGCATACCTTGGTTTTAACAAGTGATTATTTGAGTTATTGTTGCCTCTCTATCATCTGGAACCAGTCTTCCCATTCTCCTCTGACCTCTGACATCAACAAGGCATTTTCCTCCACACAACTGCCGCTCACTGGATATTTTCTCTTTTTCCCACCATTCTCTGTAAACCCGAGAGATGGTTGTGTATGAAAATCCCAGAAATACTCAGACCAGCCCGTCTGGCACCAACAACCATGCCACGTCCAAAGTTCACTTCAATTCCCTTTCTTTCCCATTCTGGTGCCTGGTTTGAACTTTAGCTAAACTTCTTCACCACGTCTAGTTGCTGCTATGTGATTGGCTAAATAGAAATTTGTGTTACCAAGCAACTGAACAGGTGTTCCTAATAAAGTGGCTAGTGAGTTAATCCTCCAACCTGAAGTTGCCACTGTGCCATTTCTTCAGGCTGGCAAGTGCCCATTGAAGACTAATTATCTCCTGCTAAGGAGGCCAGGAGGCCATCTTGGGGAGGACAGCAATCCTATTGGATACTAAGATTTAGACTGGCATCTTGACCAATACTAATAGTAGTATTCTGCGGCATTTGGTGCGCCCGCAGTGGGAGTTGGATAGAGATAGAGCCGTTACTAGTTAGGCATAGAGTAGGAATAGTGTTAGGGAGAAATAAGGTGAGGAAGAGAGGGTGGCTACATTCCTACATACAATGGTAAAATGGAGAATGAACATAGCCACCCTCCAACAGGAAGTCAGATCACAGCAGCAAAAAAAATAAATAAAAAAATCACTGGGTGGGCCTGGGGCAGACTGTGGGTGGGTTTAACTGTGTTGGGAATGAAATGTTTTTAAATATGTCTGGTGAAATTTTATGAATGGCCCAATGTCTGTTCATTTCTGGTAGGTTAATTGGATCTAAATTGTCCCTAGTATATATGAATGTGAGTTAGGGACCTTAGATTGTAAGCTCCTTGAGGGTAGGGACTGATGTGAATGTACAATGAATATGTAAAGGGCTGCGTAAATTGACGGCGCTATATAAGTAACTGAAATAAATAAAATAAATTTCAAGTGTTCAAAGGTTTTCCACACCACTCCTTTGTAGATCCCAGAAGGGCAGTCTATACCAACCATTCTCAATCAGGGTTTTGTGTAACACTAGGGTTCCTCCAGAGGTTTCTAATGGTTCCTTGAATTATGGCTGACTGACCTCGCATCTGATGGTGTCTGCATAATTCTGGGACCAATGCCAAAATCAGCTGCATGGCAGCAACAATCTTTTTTGTACTCTGCAACAGTAGCAATCCGATCGCTGACCACCAGTATAAGGAGGGCATTTTTTCTTCTGACCACCAATGTAAGGAGGCATACTTCCAACTGATCATTGATATAAGCAGCATTGTTTTCATTGACCACCAATGTAAGGAGCACTCTTCCCACTGACCGCCAATACAAGGAGCATCCTGCCCACTAACTACTAATGTAAGGAGCATTCTTCCTACTGACTAGCAATGTAAGGAACATTCTTCCCACTAAATACCAATGTAAGGGACATTCTTCCACCTTGACCACGAATGTAAGGAACATTCTTCCCACTGATCTACAATGTAAGGAACATTCTTCCCACTGATCTACAATGTAAGGAACATTCTTCCCACTGATCTCCAATGTAAGGAACATTCTTCCCACTGATCACCAATGTAAGGAACATTCTTCCCACTGATCACCAATGTAAGGAACATTCTTCCCACTGATCACCAAAGTAAGGAACATTCTTCCCACTGATCACCAATGTAAGGAACATTCTTCCCACTGATCACCAATGTAAGGAACATTCTTCTCACTGATCACCAATGTAAGGAACATTCTTCTCACTGATCACCAATGCAAGGAGCATTCTTCTCACTGATCACCAATGTAAGGAGCATTCTTCTCACTGATCTCCAATGTAAGGAACATTCTTCTCACTGATCACCAATGTAAGGGACATTCTTCCCGCTGATCACCAATGTAAGGAGCATTCTTCTCACTGATCACCAATGTAAGGAACATTCTTCTCGCTGACCTCCAATGTAAGGAACATTCTTCTCACTGATCACCAATGTAAGGAGCATTCTTCTCACTGATCACCAATGTAAGGAGCATTCTTCTCACTGATCACCAATGTAAGGAACATTCTTCCCACTGATCACCAATGTAAGAGACATTCTTCTCACTGATCACCAATGTAAGGAACATTCTTCTCACTGATCACCAATGTAAGAGACATTCTTCTCACTGATCACCAATGTAAGGAACATTCTTCTCACTGATCACCAATGTAAGAGACATTCTTCTCACTGATCACCAATGTAAGGAACATTCTTCTCACTGATCACCAATGTAAGAGACATTCTTCTCACTGATCACCAATGTAAGGAACATTCTTCTCATTGATCACCAATGTAAGGAACATTCTTCTCACTGATCACCAATGTAAGAGACATTCTTCTCACTGATCACCAATGTAAGGAACATTCTTCTCACTGATCACCAATGTAAGGAACATTCTTCTCACTGATCACCAATGTAAGGAACATTCTTCTCACTGATCACCAATGTAAGGAACATTCTTCTCACTGATCACCAATGTAAGGAACATTCTTCTCACTGATCACCAATGTAAGGAACATTCTTCTCACTGATCACCAATGTAAGGAGCATTCTTTTCACTGATCACCAATGTAAGGAACATTCTTCTCACTGATCACCAATGTAAGGAACATTCTTCTCGCTGATCACCAATGCAAGGAGCATTCTTCTCACTGATCACCAATGTAAGGAACATTCTTCTCACTGATCACCAATGTAAGGAACATTCTTCTCACTGATCACCAATGTAAGGAGCATTCTTCTCACTGATCACCAATGTAAGGAACATTCTTCTCACTGATCACCAATGTAAGGAACATTCTTCTCGCTGATCACCAATGCAAGGAGCATTCTTCTCACTGATCACCAATGTAAGGGACATTCTTCTCACTGATCACCAATGTAAGGGACATTCTTCTCACTGATCACCAATGTAAGGAACGTTCTTCCCGCTGATCACCAATGTAAGGAACATTCTTCTCACTGATCACCAATGTAAGGAGCATTCTTCTCACTGATCACCAATGTAAGGAGCATTCTTCTCACTGATCACCAATGTAAGGAACATTCTTCCCGCTGATCACCAATGTAAGGAACATTCTTCTCACTGATCACCAATGTAAGGAGCATTCTTCCCACTGATCACCAATGTAAGGAACATTCTTCTCACTGATCACCAATGTAAGGAACATTCTTCTCACTGATCACCAATGTAAGGAACATTCTTCTCACTGATCACCAATGTAAGGAGCATTCTTCTCACTGATCACCAATGTAAGGAGCATTCTTCTCACTGATCACCAATGTAAGGAACATTCTTCCCGCTGATCACCAATGTAAGGAACATTCTTCTCACTGATCACCAATGTAAGGAGCATTCTTCCCACTGATCACCAATGTAAGGAGCATTCTTCCCACTGATCACCAATGTAAGGAACATTCTTCTCACTGATCACCAATGTAAGGAACATTCTTCTCACTGATCACCAATGTAAGGAACATTCTTCTCACTGATCACCAATGTAAGGAACATTCTTCTCACTGATCACCAATGTAAGGAGCATTCTTCTCACTGATCACCAATGTAAGGAACATTCTTCTCACTGATCACCAATGTAAGGAACATTCTTCTCGCTGATCACCAATGCAAGGAGCATTCTTCTCACTGATCACCAATGTAAGGGACATTCTTCTCACTGATCACCAATGTAAGGAACATTCTTCCCGCTGATCACCAATGTAAGGAGCATTCTTCTCACTGATCACCAATGTAAGGGACATTCTTCCCGCTGATCACCAATGTAAGGAACATTCTTCTCACTGATCACCAATGTAAGGAACATTCTTCCCACTGATCACCAATGTAAGGAACATTCTTCTCACTGATCACCAATGTAAGGAACATTCTTCTCACTGATCACCAATGTAAGGAACATTCTTCCCACTGATCACCAATGTAAGGAACATTCTTCCCACTGATCACCAATGTAAGGAACATTCTTCTCACTGATCACCAATGTAAGGAACATTCTTCTCACTGATCACCAATGTAAGGGACATTCTTCTCACTGACCACCAATGTAAGGAACATTCTTCCCACTGATCACCAATGAGGGAGGATTCATTAATTCTTTTTAGAAGAAGTTCCCTAGAACCTAAACATTATTTCCCCCCAGGGTAAATGGTTGAGAAAGGTTGGTCTCCTTTGTTTTATATGAAAACCTGCCAGTAGTAATGGATTTAGCCCATCTATCGTGTCTAGCAGTCCCATTGCCTGGAAGTTGTTTGTTGTAAAGTTTGCCTTTTAGATCAGTCATTGAGCGTTGGGTTGGCTTCCAGCCGTAGCACGCCGAGTTAAGGAGATGTTCTAGGGAAAGCCGCTCCGTATTAATATAAGGCATTCTCTGCCCTTCTGCTATGTAAATCTATTAGTCAGGAGAGTTGGCCATCCATTTATCTTGGCGGTGCCCAGATTACAAGCTCTTCATTATATCGCTGATGACTCTATCCACAAACAAAGGACGCGGCTGTTTTCTACAAGCTGCTGTATATTCATGGGGCCGTTATCTCCGAAAGAACACAGCATGTCATTACGCATTTCTCTCCTGTACGCCCCGGAGTGGAGATTTCAATTTACCTGCGTCCGCCGTCCCCGCCGCCATCCTTGGCATTCAGATTACAGATGGAAATTGTATTCAGGCAACACAATTTGCAAGGAAGGCATCCGTCGCCGGTGAACTCGCGCCCTACAACTTTGCCGCAGACAGTGTCGCCTGGAGTTCTTGCAAACTTATTCTTCTTAATAAAAAAAAAAAAAAAAGCCCGGATAAAAAGAAAGTTACAAAAAAATAAGCAATAGCAACTAGATGCCTGTGCCTGCATGGTGATTTGGGATATAATATTTAGCCTGTAAAGGATCAAGAGAGCTGCTTGTGCATACAACACCTCTTATTAAAGACTGAGTTATTGAGCACAAATATGGACGAACCCAAATACTGTTAATGCAAATCAGTTCAGGTGCTGGTCAGAGCAGTGAATGGGGCTGGGGATGCGTCATTGATTGCCTGGATTCCAGCAGCCATTTGGATAACGATCTCTTATAGATTCGGAGATTTTTTGTTGCTGGAGTTCAATTACAATAGATACCAGACCTTTATCCTGGATAATAGTCTGGCACAGATAAGGGAATCAACAGCTGCTTATTTACATAACAGAATGAAGGAGCTGGGAACTGTCATTTACAAACAGAATGAAGGAGCTGGGAACGGTCATTTACAAAACAGAATGAAGGGACTGAGAACTGTCATTTACAAACAGAATGAAGGGGCTGGGAACGGTCATTTACAAAACAGAATGAAGGGACTGAGAACTGTCATTTACAAACAGAATGAAGGGGCTGGGAACGGTCATTTACAAAACAGAATGAAGGGACTGAGAACTGTCATTTACAAACAGAATGAAGGGGCTGGGAACTGTCATTTACAAACAGAATGAAGGGGCTGAGAACGGTCATTTACAAACAGAATGAGGGGGCTGGGAACGGTCATTTACAAACAGAATGAAGAGGCTGGGAACTGTCATTTACAAACAGAATGAGGGGGCTGGGAACGGTCATTTACAAACAGAATGAAGAGGCTGGGAACTGTCATTTACAAACAGAATAAGGGGGCTGGGAACTGTCATTTACAAACAGAATGAAGAGGCTGGGAACTGTCATTTACAAACAGAATGAAGGGGCTCGGAACTGTCATTTACAAACAGAATGGAGGGCTGGGAACGGTCATTTACAAACAGAATGAGGGGGCTGGGAACAGTCATTTATGAACAGAATGAAGGAGCTAGGAACGGTCATTTACAAACAGAATGAAGGGCTGGGAACGGTCATTTACAAACAGGATGAAGGAGCTGGGAACGGTCATTTACAAACAGAATGAAGGGGCTGAGAACTGTCATTTACAAACAGAATGAGGGGGCTGGGAACGGTCATTTACAAACAGAATGAAGGGGCTGGGAACTGTCATTTACAAACAGAATGAAGGGCTGGGAACGGTCATTTACAAACAGAATGAAGGGGCTGGGAACAGTCATTTATGAACAGAATGAAGGAGCTGGGAATGGTCATTTACAAACAGAATGAAGGGGCTGGGAACGGTCATTTACAAACAGAATGGAGGGCTGGGAACGGTCATTTACAAACAGGATGAAGGAGCTGGGAACGGTCATTTACAAACAGAATGAAGGGGTTGGGAACGGTCATTTATAAACAGAATGAAGGGGCTGAGAACTGTCGTTTACAAACAGAATGAAGGGGCAGTGAACGGTAATTTACAAACAGAATGAAGGGGCTGGAAACGGTCATTTACAAACAGAATGAAGGGGCTGGGAACTGTCATTTACAAACAGAATGAAGGGCTGGGAATGGTCATTTATAAACAGAATGAAGGGGCTGGGAACTGTCATTTACCAGCAATTTAAATGGCATGTTTGCTTTAGCACATTGTACAGATGCATCCCTTCATAGGCAGGTTTTGAACAACCCCCAGGCATGTTATTTGAAGGAATTGTGCATTTTTAATGTTGCCCTTTAAGCTCTGTTAAAAGAGCTCAACCACTTCAATCCCTTAGGACGTATCTGTACGTCCTCGGGTTGAAGTGACTATACCGGGTTGATGTCTGCACCTGTAGGCATCATCCTGGGATCAAAATTTTCTTTGTGGTTTTCTGGAATGCGTCACCTATCGCTTCTTGCTGCAAAATCCAGTTCTCGTTTGGGTTGGTTGCCATTTGTTTGTACTGTTGGTTTATTGGTTAGGGGACACACTGGATACCTTCACTGCTATTTTAGTATTGCTGGGTGTCCAGTGCGTCTCTGTGCCTTTAAGGAGGGCTCCCTCCAGGCGTACCTGCCCTCAATCTATCCATTACCGTATATGTGCTCCAAGCTTGGAGACCCAACATTTATAGAGTAAGGACTGGGGTGCTGTGAAGTGGCCCTGCAGCTTATGCAAATATTTGTAAATGTGTGAAAACTAGACGCCTGGTTTTAACGCGAACAGTTACACAGGACAATTCGGTTTGTTGCAGGCTGGCTGGTAAGTGAGCTGGGATTATTTTATTATTTTTTGACATGAGTCGCCCTTCCATATGCTTCTTGCTGCACAGGCCATTTCTAGCTTGATGTGTCCGGTTTTTATTGTAATAGTTTAGTCTGTGTCCTTACACACCAGAAAAAGTCCACAGTGTCCCCCTTTCTTTCACCCTTCCCTTGTTTTTTTGTCATAGGTGGTATTTTTCTTTCTGGGTAATCCATCTTAGCGTAATTTCTGTGATTAGTCTGGAGCAGAAGGAGGGAGGGCAGGGGGTGTGTCTTCTCCCGGCTGTGTCCAAGGAGGTCTCCCCTTTCCCTCTCGGCTTGTGCAGACGTTGTTGCAGGAGGTCAGGATGTGGATTATTTGCCGCCTTGCCCTTGCTTGTGATGGTGACCTGCAGTGGACACTGGGGTCTACACTCTTGATCTAAAGCAAAGTAGGCTCTACCCATACTACTTTAAGCCCCTCCCATTGTTGGCACAATTTGGCCACACCCAACATTTGGTGTATTGTGCTTGGCACTCCGCTGTCAATCCCCACTCTCTTGCTCCTCCCCTGCCCCACACCCAATAAAAGTGGGCATGGGCAGAAGGCTTTCCCCAGATTTCACTCCATGGTCACCGTACATTACAAGCCTATCCGTCTTCCAAGACTAAATAAAACAACAGACTCATTCTGTGAGGTTAACTCATTTTATTTCAGCAGTTGCTCAGCAGCGATGTTGAAGAGACACCTAATACACGGTAAGGTACTACATCACAAGTCTGCCGCTCTGGGTATAGAATGAAGGATGATACAGCCGCCAGTCACATCTACAATGGCATTCAGGTAAACACAGCAATGACAGCTGGGAATGTGCCCACGCTGATAGAATTCTATATTCGCATTCCATACTTGGAACATATTTGTTCATTTCTGGACACTCCTTATTCTCGTACAGGGTAGTTGGAACCATTGATGTAATTGGTGGTGTGAGTGCCATGTAGACATTCTGGCATAATGTAAACTTCTAATAATTATACGTGTACACATGTTGTTTTTAATGATAATTAAATAAATGATGTTTTAAGAAATATGATGTGTATGGGTGTGCCTATAAAGTCCATTTTCAACAAATGTACAGATAATATTCTATAGTTTTCCATTAGTCCTCCCCCCCCCCGGAGTGCAGCGATAAAGACTCTCCGCCAAGGTCACATTATCTACCTGGTAGAGATTCCGCACATGTAGCCGAGACGCCGTGTAAATGCTCTTTAAGGACTAAATGTATAGCAGGCTGACAATGGGATTTTCACATCACAGGCTACATTACCCGCTACCATTCCACCTTCTACTGATGCAGATCCATTCTCTCCCCAGGCGATAGTTAAGTCTCTCACTGCTACTTTTAACATTGTTTTAACGGTCATGTACATATGGAAAGGGGGGGTGGGGTGGGGATAGATGGGGGCAGAGTAAGGCAGGATAGAGAGAGAGAGAAAAAGAGAGAGATTAAGAGAGAGCGGGGGGGAGAGAGAGAGAAAGAGGGGAGAGAGAGAAAGAGAAAAACAGAGAGAGAGAAAGGGGGAGAGAGAGGGGGGAGAAAGAGAGAGAGGGGGGAGAAAGAGAGAGAGCGGGGGGAGAGAAAGAGAGAGGGGGGAGAGAAAGAGAGAGAGGGGGGAAAGAGAGAGAGGGGGAGAGAGAGAGAGAGGGGGGAAGAGGGGGGAGAGAGAGGGGGAGAAAGAGAGAGAGGGGGGGAAAGAGAGGGGGGAGTGAGAGGGGGGAGAGAAAGAGAGAGGGGGGAGAAAGAGAGAGAGGGGGGTAGAGAAAGAGAGAGAGGGGGGAGAGAAAGAGAGAGGGGGGGAGAAAGAGAGAGAGGGGGGAAGAGAGAGAGGGGGAGAAAGAGAGAGAGGGGGGGAAGAGAGAGAGGGGGAGAAAGAGAGAGGGGGAGAGAAAGAGAGAGGGGAAGAAAGAGAGAGCGGGATAGAGAGAGGGGGAGAAAGAGATAGAGGGATAGAAAGAGAGAGAGAGGGGGGAGAAAGAGAGAGGGGGGGGAAAGAGAGAGAGGGGGAGAGAGAGAGAAGGGGGGAAGAGGGGGAGAGAGAGGGGGAGAAAGAGAGGGGAGGGAGTGAGAGGGGGGAGAGAAAGAGAGAGGGGGGAGAAAGAGAGAGGGGGGGGGGTAGAGAAAGAGAGAGTGGGGGAGAGAAAGAGAGAGGGGGGAAGAGAGAGAGGGGGAGAAAGAGAGAGGGGGAGAGAAAGAGAGAGAGGGGGAGAGAAAGAGAGAAAGGGAGGGAGAGAAAGAGAGAGGGGAGAAAGAGAGAGGGGGAGAAAGAGAGAGAGGGATAGAAAGAGAGAGAGGAGGAAAAAGAGAAAGAGGGGGGAGAGAAAAAGAGAGAGAGAGGGGAGAGAAAGAGAGAGGGGGGAGAAAGAGAGAGGAGGGGGGAGAGAAAGAGAGAGGGGGTGAAAGAGAGAGAGGGGGAGGGAAAGAGAGAGAGGGGGGAGAGGAAGAGAGAGAGGGGGGAAAGAGAGAGAGGGGGAGAGAGAGAGAGGGGGGGAAGAGGGGGGAGAGAGGGGGAGAAAGAGAGAGAGGGAGAGAGAAAGAGAGAGAGGGGGGAAAGAGAGGGGGGTGAGAGGGGGGAGAGAAAGAGAGAGGAAGGAGAAGAGAGAGAGGGGGAGAGAGGGGGAGAGAAAGAGAGAGAGGGGGGAGAAAGAGAGAGGGGGAAAGAGAGGAGGGATAGAGAGAGGGGGAGAAAGAGAGAGAGAGGGAGAGAAAGAGAGAGAGAGGGGGGAGAAAGAGAGAGGGGGGAAAGAGAGAGGGGGAGAGAGAGAGAGAGAGGGGGGAGGGGGAAGAGAGAGGGGGAGAAGAGAGAGAGGGGGGGGAGAGAGGGGGGGGGAATGAGAGGGGGGAGAGAAAGAGAGAGGGGGAGAAAGAGAGAGAGGGGGGTAGAGAAAGAGAGAGAGGGGGAGAGAGAGAGAGGGGAGAAAGAGAGAGGGGGAGAGAAAGAGAGAGAGGGGGGGAAGATAGAGAGGGGGGAGAAGAGAGAGAGAGGGGGAGAGAGGGGGAGAGAAAGAGAGAGAGGGGGGGGAGAAAGAGAGAGAGGGGGGAGAGAAAGAGAGAGGGATAGAAAGACAGAGAGGGGGAGAAGAGAGAGAGGGGGGAGAGAAAGAGAGAGAGAGGGGGGAGAGAAGAGAGAGAGGGGGAGAAGAGAGAGAGGGAGGAGAGAAAGAGAGAGGGGGTGAAGAGAGAGAGGGAGGGAAGAGAGAGGGGAGAGAGGGGGGAGAGAAGAGAGAGTGAAGAGAGAGAGGGGGAGGGAAGAGAGAGAGGGGAGAAAGAGAGAGGGGGAGAAAGAGAGAGAGAGGGGGAGAAAGAGAGAGGGGGAGAAAGAGAGGGGGGAGAAAGAGAGAGGGGGGAGAGAGAGAGAGGGGAGGGAGAGAAAGAGAGAGTGAAGAGAGAGGGGGAGGGGAAGAGAGAAGGGGAGAAAGAGAGAGGAGGGGAGAAAGAGAGAGAGGGGAGAGGAAAAGAGAAGAGAGGGAGAGAGAGGGGAGAGAGAGGAGAGAGGGGGGAGAAAGAGAGAGAGGGGGAGAGAGAGGGGGAGAGGAAGAGAGAGAGAGGGGTAGAAAGAGAGAGAAGAGAGAGAGGAGAGAGAGAGGAGAGAGAAGAGAGAGAGAGAGAGAGAGAGAGAGGGGGAGAAAGAGAGAGAGGGGGAGAAAGAGAGAGGGGGGGAGACAAGAGAGAGGGGGAGAAGAGAGGGGGGGAGAAAGAGAGAGGGGGGGAGAGAGGAGAGAGGGGGAGAGAAAGAGAGAGAGGGGAGAAAGAGAGAGGGGAGAGAAAGAGAGAGGGGGAGACAGAGAGAGAGGGGGAGAAAGAGAGAGAGGGGGAGAGAGAGGGGGGGAGATAGGAGAGAGGGGGAGAGAAAGAGAGAGGGGAGAAGAGAGAGAGAGAAGAGAGGAAAATAAGGAATGGGGCAGAAAAAAAATGGGCTAGAGGGAGGGGGCAGAGAGATAAAAGACAAAGAGGGGAAGAGACGACAGACAAGGAGTGAGAAAAGAGAAGAAGTGAGAAAAGGAGAAAAAAGGAAAAGAGAGGAGTTGGGGGGGGGGTGCAGAAAGAAAGAAAGAAAGAAAGAAAGACATATGGGGTAGGGGAAGGAGGTAGAGAGATGAAGAGTGAGAGGGAGAAAGAATAAAAGTAAAGAAAGTGGATAAAAGAGAGCAGGAAGAAAAGAGAGAAGTAATAGGAAATAAGAAAGAGAAGGAATATTGGAAGGGAGAGAGGGAGGAGAAAGAAAGTAGAGGGACAAGATAAGACCGAGAAAATAGAGAGAGAATGAATAGAAAGAGGAGACAAGAGAAGGAGAGAAAGAGGGAAGGAAGGAAGGAAGGAAGGAAGGAAGGAAGGAAGGAAGGAAGGAAGGAAGGAAGGAAGGAAGGAAGGAAGGAGTGAGAGAGGGGGGAGGTAAAGTGAGGGTGGAAAAAGGAAAAAGAAAGAAAGAAGGGGTAGAGAAAGGGAGGAGAGAGCAAGAAAAAGAGGAGAAAAGGGGGTGGGGCAACCAGAAGAGTTAGAGGGACTGAGGAACTTAACCACATTATGATGTTTCTAATGGGTGCTGCAATGGTCTGGATTTACTATAGTAAGGCTTGTACTAATATTTATATTATATGAAATTAATTTCAATATACAGATTATTTTTTCATGTCAGAATGATATATCCTTTAATTTATAGATCTGTTATAATTAGAAATACATTTTAGGAGACACTGACAATCTATCTAAAGTCCTTTTAGCTGTTCCTATAT